>JAEIFU010000933.1:0-89129 GCA_018904235.1 Lordiphosa stackelbergi
AGAGATTAAAACCGAAACGAATAACGGTTTGGGTTACGGTTACTGTTTTGGCCGATCGTTTTTTTCCGGTTACGGTTATATTACGGTTATGAGATATGGGTTACGGTTAGGGTTACGGTTATCAGCCTTATTCTGTTTCGGGTTTCGATTACGGTTACGGTTATTAGTATAAAATATTACTTTGACAAATCATGCCCCATTTGGAATCTCATTTATTCAGTAAATGTACTTAGTTCTTTCCTATACAGAATTTTCAGCATTATTTTCGCCTGTTTTAAAGTTTTAGAAACATATTGATGAAGAAGTGAGATTGTTCATTAGAACTGTTTAATTTTCAGATTTTTTTGCAAGTGATACCCTTAATCAATGATTATTTACGCGTATACTGCACTGCAAATTTCCGTCAAACTTGAATGGGGGCTTATTTCCCAGATAATTCAATCGAATTAATGTTGTCCAAGTGCGAGTGTGTGTGTAATCTTTCTAACAATCAAACACCATGTGCAATTAACAAGGTGAAGCCGTCAGCATCTGCTGAGGGCCAATATATGTTTGCCTAGGTTCACCTTATTAATTCCACTATGAACAGAGTGCTATTCAAAAGCCAAAACTGACAATGGCCTTCGCACTTGAAATTAAACACACAGTTAATGTTTCTTTGCTAAAAAAAAATCAGCAACACACTTCCATTACACAAAAAAAATTTATTTTACAAACATTTCTGCCTCCGGTCCTTGGAGCTGGCTGTGGCTATGTATATAACCTCTGGTTTAATGTGCTAATTCTAATCTTCCAATGCGTTTTGGGTTGTCGTTATAGCAGTATGTCCCCAAAATAAAGAACACTGCTAATACCTCCAGCCGCACACAAAATGCATCCGAAAGTTGTTGCCTTTTGCACACTACATTGTCGGAGCGGCTCTGGAAATAATCAAATAATTTCTGTGTACCTAGCTTCCATGCTTTATAACTGTTTAGAACCAATGTGTATAAGATACTTTCCAGGCACTTCGTAGTTATGCCAGCCCATTAGAAACAGTACGGCGCATAATAAATAAGCAGCCAACTTTAGTGAATAAACTCAAATGTATGTAAAATGTTCATTGTACTAGTGGAGGAAAAACCGAAATTAACCCATATATTTGTTTCGGTTACGGTACTGATAACCGGTTTTGTAAATAAAGGTTATACGGTTACGGTTATAAGAAAAATTTTTTTTCGGTTACGGTTACGGTTTCGGTTTCAAATTTTAAAGTGTTTTTAGCGGTTACGGGTTACGGTTTCGGTTACGGTTTTAATCTCTTAACTCTGTAGATATAAAAGAATTGAAATTGTGTACTCGATTCTTTTTCTGAAACTTGTTTAGAAAAACGTAATATCAGGGCCAAAGTTTTCTAAAATTTTCGCAGCTTTTTCAGGTTTTTAACATAAAAATCCGGCGATCTCCCATGCGAATTAAGTCCGAATTGTGGTGTTGCAATTTTGGGATTTGGACTTAGCACACACTGAGGGAAAAACCGAGAGCACCCAGCAAACATTTTTTATCGCAGAAGATAAGAATGCGATTCTTCCAGTAGGTGTTGCTTCACTCTGGCGATAACGCATATCTATTGCATTCTCATCTTCGTTCGGGGAAGAAAGTGTCACTCTTAAGATACCTCTTGAGGAGAGAAGAGCGTTTCTTCTGGGGAAATACGAAATAGTCCTTCCAGGATGAAAAAGTGCCTCACACAAAAAAAATAGTAATTCTAAGTACGCTCTAGCAGCTACTACAACCTGCTGGCTGGCTGCTACTATGCCTCACCTCTGTTTGCCTGTTTCCATTAACAAACTTATATTTATGTAACAATTTTACTTTCCTGACTGAAGACAGCAATGGATTTGACTTTAGACTGTGCTAGCATCTCAGTCTAGGCAACTAAAGGGTTACTTGTAATGACCGCCTTAAAGCATTCACCCATAATGATTGTTGTAATTTCAAGTTCTTATTTATCACTCTGACCATATAAATAGCATCGCTAATTTAAACCCTTTTATGTTAAAAATGCTGATGCCTTATGTGTTTTGTTTTTGTAAATCGCCAAACTATAATTAATCAGACTCTTTTATCTCAAACTATCGCCGAACTCACTTTATGACGAGGGAGACAAGAAACCCGACAGAATGTTTGCAATTTGACTATATTATAATTCGCAAAAATTTGATTTAAATTGAACCAAAGATTTATAGATGTAGCATGTGAAATAAAAACGAGAAAGCCAAGCTAACTTTGTCTGTGACGAAATTTGTATACCCTTGCAAATGTTTTAATATATCAGAGTTTCAGAACGCCACCATTTTTTTCCCCCCCCCCCCCCCCCCCCCCCCAAAAGATATAGTCAGCCGATTTCAAATAAAACTTGAAGAAGGGTTTTAGTTGGATTCGAGGTTTTTGCATATGATTTCTCAGACTCATTCATTTATGAGCTCCCCAAAAAGCCCCCCATTAGCCCTTGTGGACCCCAATTTAGCTTGTTCTAAACTTTACTCTTTTCAGAGCTGGCTGCATGCTCCAACCAAAACTTGTCACAATCGACCATATTAACCATTAACGTTGATGTCCAGAAAACGCACCAAAAAAAGAGGTGCTTTTGAAAATTCACTGAATTGTTTCGTAATTGATATCACTATTCTCTGCTTTGGTAAGATAAAGATATATTCAGGTATACTGACCTGAATTTATTTCACACGACGTCGCGATGCCATCTACTGATGTTAAACGTCTCAAAAGATGCAGCTTACAACAGCAAAAATTTACCTATACATCATCGAAATTCAATTAACGCTAAAAATAAGCCTGAAACATGTTCCCAATTTTTTTGACAAAATTGTTAAAATGTTATCTTCATATCAACCATATGAAACAATTATAAAAACCATCAATAGTACGTTTGCTTCATCTCGTTATGTTTTTACATAACTTCAAAAGCAGAACATACGATTAACACAAAGTAGGCTAGGATGGCCAGCTGTTTCACTGGTACTCACATCATCAGTGACCTTCGCCTATCGTGGTACTGGCCTCAACGACTCTTACTCATGCTGAGTTTACACCGCTTGGGAATTCAGAGCCCTAGAGAGACCTAGAGCAAGGCACTATTGATAATGACTATCATAAGGTCGTTAAAGCACACACATGTAAATGTATAAAGTGTTTTTCCTCTTTTTTTTTTTTCAATTATATTAAATTTTACTTGAAGACGTTTTTCTGTATTTTTTAAAAAGGTTTAATGTTTACCTGGAAATTTAATAAAAGCCAGGTATTAAAATAATAAAAATTTAATCAATCAAATCATGGATTTAACCTCCGTTTTTTACGAGCTTAAAACTGCCTAACCAGGTATTTTGGTCCCTTCCTCAGTAACAGCTTTTCGCTTGTCTTCAGTCGAGTTGAACTTTCGTCCGCCAGCATAAACAAGTCGTGCATGGTTACCACACATGTTCTGAATTGGATTCATGTCTGGAGAACGTACTGGTCAGCCAAGAAGCTTGATTTTCTGTTCATTGAACCACTTACGACTGGCCCTTGACTCGTGTATGGCAGCATTATCTTGCTAAATGTTTGTATCCCAAAAAGTCTACTAAGACTTCATCCAACAAGTTTAAGTAGCCTTCTGAATTCATGAGACCTGTAATCTTGAAGAAAATGAAGACTAAGCCTGCATTGACGACATTTTGTAAATAAGCCTGAAGGGATATTACGAAACGTCAAATGTCTTGGAGGGAGAAGGGTAAACATGTGGTACTCTCAGATGAGAAAAAGGTTAACTTAAAAGGGCCAGATTGTTTTACTTATTAATGGCACAACATTAAGGCTTCAGAGCGCACTTCGACCTCCCAAAACGGAATTAGCGGCTTAGTGATGTTTTAGGACGCTTTTAGCTATCACAATCGCACCCCAATATGCAAGATTAGAGGTCGCAGGAATACAGGGTGCTGTTTAAACTTATTGGATGAAGTGTTAATTATCTTTTTGAAGCAAGAGCCGGACCCGGATGCCATCTTTCAGCAATATAATGCGCCCATTCACATTTTAAGGGCCAGTCGTGGGTGGTTCACTGAGTAGAATATCCAGCTATTAGTACGGCCTGCGGGTTCTCGAACATGAATCTCCAATTGAAAATATGTGTGGGAACCTTGCACGTTGTTTATGTCTTGCGACCCGTCTGAAGAGGTTCGAAAGACTGGTACTCTGCAAAATACCGGATCCAGAGTTCGAAATCATGACTAGCGTTGGATCGGTTAGGCATTTTCGAGCTCATGAATTAGCCTGGTTAGGTTAAATCCATTATTTATTGATTTTTATTATCCTTATTCTGTATCCCTTTTTTTTTTTTTAAAGACTAGCTTTAATGAAATTTCGTAGTAAAAATTTAATATAAAAAATGCAGAAAACATGCTTTAACTTTAATGAAAATATTTGATATTATTGATTTACCTTAAATTAGGAAAGTTTTAACATTTTATTTTTGAAAAATTTTAAAACATTTTCAACATTTTTTATGCACAAATATAGGTGGTTTTTAATTAAATTTCGATGAGTGTAAAAAAAATATTTAAAAAACAACAAAGTCTAAGCTCAAAAAATACCAAGGATTTCACAACATAAACCTGACTACAAGCTTCGACACCCAAACGACAATACAAAAAACGGCACTAGCGACACACTGTATGGAGAGCGGACATGCACAAATTTTTGAAGAAACAACAATCTTGCAACAGGAGAGTAACTATAGGAAACGGTTTACTTTTGAACAGAGAAGAGATTGAATTATAAGACTGACACTGACAACTGCGCGCACCTATCTGACATTTACTCACTTAGCAATAATTTAGTTTTGAACTCCACGTTAAGCGGAACAGATGTGTCATAAATTTGTATGTAAAATAATGTTTTTCAATGTATTGCGATAATTGGCATATTGTTTTTGTAGTGTCCCTCAAGACGGAGGCCGATGCGCTTCCGAAATATATTGGAAATAATCCTTAAAAAAACCACTGTGTTTTTATTCACGACCTAGAGCCGGCTATAATCAACTTTTTAAAAAATATAATGATAGGGATCGGTAGCCCTCTGCCCTATATTGAACTCCTAATAATTTCAAAATTCCGCATATAAAGAGGTCTTTACATAGGGCCTGCTACCCGTGCTTTTCGGCGCAAAGAGTACATTTTTACTAAGAAAAACTTTTTTGGTTATACATACAGTGCCGCTCAACTGAATAGGTTTGAAACGCCAAATTCCTCTCCCATAACAAGCACTCCGTTTTATTTTTTTTGATTTTTTTGTTTTTTTTTTTTTGATTTGAGAAAAGAATTTTTTTTTTTTTTTTTTTTTTTTTTATTTTTATTTTTTTTTCAAAACATAACAAAAAATTTAAAGACGTGCGGTCACGAGCGAAGCTCTTTACGTTCATGCAAACCGACTAAAGTAGGGCAGAAATACACCTTTTGGAAATATAAATTTAAAGTAATAGTACTTCCAAAGTCACTGTTAAGTCACTGTTAAGTTACTGTTAAGTCACTGTTAAGTCACTGTTAAGTCACTGTTAAGTCACTGTTAAGTCATTGCTAAATCACTGTCTAACAGATAACATTATAGTTTATAGCACAAAATTCAAAACTTGACCTCAATGCAGCCACTCTCTGGTGATCCCTACCAAATCCCTACCAGACCTAAACCAGATCCCCACCTGGCCCACCCCAGATCCTCACCAGATCCCCACCAGATCACCATCAGATCCCCACCAGATCACCACCAGATCCGCACCAGATCCCCACCAGAACCCCATCAGATCCCTACCAGCTCCTGACCTGATCCCCACCAGACCTAAACCAGATCCCCACCAAATCTTCACCTGATTCCCACCACTTCCCCACTTCCACCTCACACTATCCCTCCACACACAACCCACCTGCTTCTACTGTAAAGATAAAAGCTGCTGATTTTGCAAATACAAAAAGAGAGAATTTAAGAGAGAGAAATTCAAAGACATCCCCCAAAAAAATCTGTCGCAAAGACAAAATTTTTTTCAAGATTTACTCCCCAGTCTGACGTCCGTAAAGAGCTTCGCTCTGAAATCTCCATTTTTGGCTCAGCTGAATAGGTTTGACCACTAAAACTATTAAACATAAGTCCATAAAGTAAAATTTCATGGCAGTGGGTAACTTAATTAATAAGGGACACTGTTTTAGCATATTTTAGTATTTGGTATGCCCACCCTTGTTCTTAATTATTTCAAACATTCGGTTTGGTAAGGAATCATAATATTTTTCAGTTTCATTTAGTGAAATATCCATAGAATATGACCATATATCTCCGAAAACTGGGGAAAAGCCTTTTGGAGCACAGTCTTGTACACATTTGCGTTCATCTTCGAGGTGACAAACTGGAGCTCGCATGTTCCATAAAACGATATGGCTCCTCACACAATTACTTCACATGCACATGAGTGAAGACGACTTAAAAAACACTCTTACTTTCGCTTATCGTGGAAATAGTAATTATGGCCATCCGGTCCATAGAGGTTGAACTTCTTTTCGTCGGAGAAGACCACCGTCTGCCACTCCTTGTTCCACGTCATGTGTTCTCGAGCAAATCGAAGTCGTGCTTCCTTTCGAGCATCGTTGAGAGGTGTTTTTTTTTTTGTTTGTATTCTTCCCTAATTTTACCAGCAGAAAGGTGGGAATTTGAGGCAGTTCATAATATAAGTCTCCTCTCCGATGCTGTTGTTGCATATTTTTTTCGTTACGAAGAAAATTACTCTCAACATTTTGACTTCGCCCGATTTTCTTGGCTATTTCATAGTGTTTTAAACTAGAATCAATATAGCCTTTTATTTGACCTTTTTCAAAATCGGTTAAAGGTTTTCCGCTGCCCATTTTACAAAAAACTGATAGTAGTTGTTTTAAATTTTGGAGTTCAAAAGAATTCAACTCTTTTCATTCACGCAGTCAATCAAAAAGTGAAGTCAAAAGCAAGGCTGCATACTGGCCCTGAACCGAACCCGTAAACCGGTTCGGTTTTGGGTCCGAAGAATCGGACCATGAACCGAACCCCTAATATTTATATTCCTCGAACCTGAACCCGAACCGGACCGCTTTGTCAAAATATTAGGTTCGGTTCAACATATTATGTAGTTCTTCCAACGACACTTAGGTCAGATTTATACTATCAACGTCGATAATGAAGCGAATATGGATCGAGCAGGAGAACTTTCGAATGACAACTGCAGAGCAGTCTTTATTTGGACTGTGACCAAGTTACCTCAATAGATTTTTAGGGAAGTTTACTTTGACATTTGTATGCTACTCCTACTTTATAGAGTTCCCATACTTCTCCGTACACACACTACATATATAAAATCTTTTACTTATAGAAAAAATGAAAAAAAAAAATTGCTTGACTGTGAGACGCAATAGAACTTAACTTTAAAAATGTGCTAACGTTTACTAACAATTAAAGATTTTTTCAGAAGCTCCTCCTAAAATCTTTTGAATTGAAAACTGCAAGATTCACAACTACTACTCTTCCGCTGGCTTTTCTTTTCGAGCAATTGTTCTGATATCTTTTGTTTATTACTATAAACTTTCGATAAACGTTCTTTTATTATAAGCTGAGTGCCAATATTGGCTGCAGCGCTCTTAGATCCGAATTTTTCAACTTTGTTAACTTCTGCTGAAGCTCCAAAAATAAATTCTAAATGAGACTTTTCAAAATTCGCTTTTAAATGAATCTACTTTTGATTGCAAAAGAATAGAAGTTTATGAAAGCCATAGAAAGCAATGAACAAATATCAAATATAAAATCTGTAAATGATGTAAGAGATTCCTTCGACAACTGTCCAAGAGAACATACATTGACATATGTTTTAAAATTTTGGAAAGGTAAAAAAAAACGAATACTTAAAACAAATTACTTTAACTATACTTGATGTTCCAGCAACTCAGGTATCAGTTGAACGAGCCTTTTCAACATATAAGTTTGATCTTTTTGATCTAAGAGCTAGGGAAGCTAGTTAAACAGCTCCTAGAAGATACAATGCTTATTAACGTACACTTAGCAGTTCTCAAAAGTTGTAAAAGTAGATTAAATTTGATAACTAATGTAGCATTATTGAAATACAGAATATTATTTAAACAAATAAGTATTTGTATACCGAAATTATTCTTTTATGTTCAAGTGAACCGAGGTTCGAACCAAAGCCTTGGGTTCAGGAGTTCCAAGAACCGGTCCGCGAACCGAACCTTAGGTTTTACAACGGGTGCGAACACCCGGACCGAACCTTCTGCAAAATTTTAGAGGTTTGCAGCCTTAAAAGTGTTAAACCTATTCAGATGAGCCAAAAATAGAGCACACATTTTGCGAATTTCTCGACGAAAGCAAATTATTTCCCTTTCCCACTTCTTTTTCTTGTATATAATGAGTAAACAAATGAAGGTTCAAAATAAAAAGAAAATATAGAAAAATAATATATTAAGTGGTGGGTTTTTTTTTAGTTTTAATCTTCTTAGATATTCAGCTTTATGGATAACTCTCCGTACTTGCGTTTAATTGTAATTTTAAATGATTTTTCAGAGCTGAACGGTGTAAATATGAAGTTTTTTGAACAATTCGTTGCTCTGCAGAACGTAAAAATGTTTTTTTGGTGCGGACTTTCCTATTTTTTCCTAATTTGAGGAAAATTGCATACAGCACTTTAATTTATTCCAATTTGTGTAGCAATTTGCTTGTACGTAAGAATTTACTCCTTTAAAACCATTATTTTGCTTTTTCTTCATCAGTTAGTGCTTTACCGCCCACCACAGTATTTTTTCCTACTTAAAACGTTTATATGATGTCAAAATATAAGCTTCATTGCGCGGAGTTTTACTCAGAATGATGAAATCACGTTTGTCCCTATTCAAGTGTATGATTAAAATATGCCATTTTTGAAGAGCTCGTTGAAAAAAAAAATTTTACAGATGACTACGTTTATTTAAAAAAATTTTTTTGTTAATTCAGTAAAGAATGAAGTACTGAATGCTAAAAAAATATTTGCCGTTTGATTCAATTTGATTGTTTCAGTCAAAATAGTTGTATATTCGCGTTAAAATGCTTGTCCCTATTCAAGTGCATGGCAGTGTATGTGCAATTTGTGTTTTTTGTTTTTAAGGGAAATAGAGTCAACATAAATGGCAATTTAAATGACAAAATATTGAACAGGTGTGCAAGCAATATTATTAACATAACAATCTAGTCAATTTTAAGTGATAACAACATACAAAAGAACAATCCCTTAAACAGCAGATTAAAAATCAAAACCATGCATGAAGCTGGTAGAAAAATTGGTGTAAACGCAGTTTAACGAACAGACGTCGTAACACAGTAACCAAACTTTTTAAATAGTCCTCAAAATTATTGTCAAAATCAGCGATTCCCAAGATGGATGAGAGCACCAAGCAACTCATAAGGACTCTAGCAGCCAATAAATTGATGAGCTCCGCTCAAATTAAGTCGGAGCTAAGTCTACCAATATGTCGACAACGCAAGCAGCAAATTTGCCAAATGGAGTTGCATCTTCAGAATCAGTCCAAGGTACCTAAACCGCTCCACGAGCAACATTACAAGAATGCGCAAATGGCCATTTATGAAAAGAATATGATTTGGGACGAAGAAATAGAATCCTTCATATTAAGTGATAAAAATAGTTAAACCTAGATGGCTCAGATGGATTTGTAGAGATATGCGACATCCCCGACCGACCTGCTACAAGCGCAACCATGGTGATGAGTCTCTCATGGTATAGGCTTTCTTTAGTGCTAAAGGAAAATTGTAAATTCGATTTGGGCCTGGCCGTATCAATGCGCAAATGTATGTAGAGATGCTGGAAAGTAAGGTTATCACAATTGCGGAAGAGTTCCATGGTGATAATTGGATTTTCAGCAAGAAAAAGCTTCCATACACGTTGCCCGGCGACAAAGGCATATTTCAGGTCCCACAATATTCCGTTGTTACAGTGGCCGGCATTAAGTTCGGATCTAAATCCAATTGAGGATCTGTAGGGCATCATTTCTGCCACAAAATTCGGCGCTGTGAAGGAGTCCGACACTTTGATGCAGCTTTAAGAAGCAATTGTAAAGATGTGGGAATATATTTATTTAAGTGTTTTACAAAACTTGGCTAATTCAATGCCCCGCGCGCGTTGCCGTTACTGAAACGATAAATGGCAACCCAATTTTATCTTAATGATGTCACTAGACTACATTTAAAGTTAAGTTTCCATTTAAAATATAAAAATACCACACATTTAAAAATTTGCACATATATCAATTTTCTAAGAAATTATATTTAATAATTTTTGGTTGTTAGTTAATTGTTTTAAATAAAATATGCCTATGTATTTTTTAATTTCAATATCCAATACCTCTGTAAAAAAAAATAATGTCACTAATGAAAATGAATGCAAATGTATGTAAATAACTAAGCAAAATACGTATGCACAATGTGCATATATTGCACATATATCAATTTTACTGAGGTATGTGCGAACGCTAAAGAAGCGCTCCCAATGAAAACCACTACCACACCTGTGCTCTCTGGTATCATTTCTAACATTTTTTTTTTCGTGTATTCAGTTTGAATTATGGCAGTGTTCAAATTTTAGTTCGAGAAGGAAAGGATTAACAGTTCGTGAAAAAGCAAACTTATAATTGAGAATCAAAAGGTCTATGATCTTCGGATGAGCCGAGCCACAAAACAATTTTTTTACTCATATGCCCTCCCCGCTGGATAACCTCGGCGACATGAAAATAGAGGTGCCGGGGGACCACATGTTATATGATGATGCTGGACCTAACAAAACTGATGGTGGCTTGGGAAGTGTCCCTAAAATTTGTGGTTCCGTCGAAATGCACGTTGATCACCCGGACGCCTACCATGACAACGACGACAATTTATTTCGATGCTGCAATGGTCAATGCTTGGAAGCTTTTTTGCGCTAAAACGCAAGGAAATACACTCCTGCCCAAAATTATACGACACTTCGAAAATTTTAGTTTCGACCCTCGTAGGAGAATGGTAAAGCATTATACAACAAAATCAAATATGCAGAATGAAAGCTTAATGAATTCTGCTTAAAATTAGATGTTCTTATCTCTGATTGCATCTCCCGATTTCAAGTAGCGGTAAAACGAGAAGGCCAAGCTAACTTCGTCTTTGCCGAAGTTTTTATACCCTTGCAAATGTTTTGATACATCAGAGTTTAAGAAAGCCCGCATTAAAACAAACTATTTTTCTAACCAAGCTTGGCTTGGCCCCGTTGGAGGAGCTGTCAGCCAATTTTACATTTTTCTAACAAAAACTCACTTTTCGACCGATAGTTCCTATGACAGCTATGGAATATAGTTATCCGATTTTGACCAAAACTTCCAAATCTTTGTAAAAGCGGATATTATAAATAATTGCTGAAGTGAGACACGTTAACATTAAAAACAAAAAAGTTTCTCTCACAAAGACCCACTTTTCGACCGATAATTCCTATGGCAGCTATAAGATATAGTCATCCGATTTTGACCAAAACTTCCAAATCTGTATAAAAGCATATAATATTAATAATCGCTGAAGTGAGACACGTTAACATTAAAATCAAAAAAGTTTTTCTCATTAAAACCCACTTTTCGACCGATAGTTCCTATGGCAGCTATAAGATATAGTCATCCGATTTTGACAAAAACTTCCAAATCTATGTGAAAGCGTATAATATTAATAATCGCTGAAGTGGGAGACGTTAACATTAAAAACAAAAAAGTTTTTCTCACAAAGACCCACTTTTTGACCGATAGTTCCTATGGCAGCTATAAGATATAGTCATCCGATCCGGTCGGTTCCGACATATTAGCAGTGTGCAGGAAAAAGAAGACTCTGTGCAAAGTTTCAGCTCGATAGCTTTAAAACTGAGAGACTAGTTTGCGTAGAAACAGACAGACAGACGGACAGACAGACGGACGGACAAAGCTCAATCGACTCAGCTCGTCACCCTGATCAAGAATATATATAGTTTATAGGGTCGGAAATGAATATTTCTATGCGTTGCAAACTTCTGGGCAAAATTATAATACCCTTTGCAAGGGTATAAAAAGCAAAAAAGTTAGATTTTTGTCATGTCTGCAAGTGTATCAAAATTATACGACACATTTCAATTACTGCGGCTGGAGAGAAAGGTTTGGTTTCAATTATTTTTTTACATTTTGTTATCAATTTAATGAATTTGTAATAAAATGCCGCGTGGACGTTTGTTATCCGACGAGGAAAAGGGAAGGATAAGAGCCTACAACGATGCTGGCTTTAATGCAAGCCAAATATCGGAAAAAATCTGTCGAACACGTTGTGTTATCACCAAATTTTTGAGCAATCCGGATGAATATGGTGTGAAGCATAGCTCTGGAAGAAAACCCAAGTTGTCTGACCGCGAAAAACGTCGCATAATACTTAAAACTAGCAATTCGTTTTCTTCGTGCTCCACACTTGCCGCATGTTGCAGTAAGCCTGTGTCACTGATGACTGTTTGGCGGACGCTGCAATCATCGGAATGCATTGCCAGAGGAGTCTTAATGAAGGCTCCGTTCCTGAAGCTGCACCACAAAACAGCACGACTTCAATTTGTGGAAAAAACTTGAGAGAAACTGGTCCTGGTATGAAATTTTAACTTTATTTTGTTCATTTTTTTTTTTTTTTTTTTTTTTATTTCTTGATATCTATACACATTTTGTTAATATCGCTCCTAGGAGGAGCATAGGGCGAAACAAAGTTCTTCCAACGATTTCTGTCTACTGCCAGGTGTCTTAGTTCGTTCTAACTCAGTCTGGTTTCTGCGTGGATTCTGCGCATCCAAGTCTGCTGGGGTCGACCTCTCTGCCGGCTACCTTGTGGGTTCCATTGTAGAGCCATCTTCCCGATGTTTTCATCTTCCCTTCGTAAGGTGTGTCCAATCCAGTTCCATTTACGTCTCTTTATCTCAGTCGGGATGGGATCGTTTCCAGAATACTCCAGGAGGTTTTCATTTGTGATTGTGAGAGGCCAGAATATACGGCAAATTATTCTCAAACACTTATTCACAAAAGTTTGTAGTTTTCCGCTTATATAATCGGAGACCAGCCAGGTCTCTGAGCACCGACTTTACGCTGGTATTAAAGATGCGCAGTTGTTTTTTTTAGCGATATGGAACGGGAGTGCCACACCCGGTGTAGCTTTCGAAAGGCGTTTCTAGCTTTGGAAATACGTGCTTCCACATCTATCATTGCACCGCCATCTTTCGCAATGACACTTCCCAGGTAGCAGAATTTTTCAATTTATTATCAATTATTTTGTTCATACAGCTTTGTTAAACATTTTTTATTTAGATGATTTTTTCTGATGAAAAAGAATTTAATCTTGATTGCCCAGATGGGTTTCAGCACTATTGGAGAGATTTGTGTAAGGATCCACTTATGTTTTCCAAACGCAATTTTGGAGGCGGATCTGGGGAACCTTTCATGCGTCTGGAACGCTTGATCTGTGCTTCACAATCTGCAGGATGAACAGTGGGGAATACAAAGAAGTATTGGAGGATCGTCTTCTGCCATTTTTGGAAGGAAATATGGAAAGAGATCTTGTTTTTATGCAGGATAATGCATCTATTCACAAGAGCAGAATGTCCCAGCGCTTCTTAAATTATCACCATATACATTTTTTGGATTGGCCAGCGTGCTCCCCTGACCTGAACCCAATCGAGAACATTTGGGGCATCTAAGCCAGGCGAGTTTACGCCAATAACAACAAATTTGAGAAAGTCGAAAGCCTCAAAAGCGAAATTTTGGCTCAATGGTCTCTTTTGGACCAAAATTTACTTACAAATTTAGTGAGATCAGTACCTAAGATACTTTTCGAGGTGGCAAAGGCTCAACAAATTGACAAGTGTCGTATAATTTTGATACACTTGCAGACATGACAAAAATCGAACTTTTTTGCCTTTTTAACCGCTACTTGAAAACGCGAGATGCAATCAGAGATAATAATATCAGATTTTAAGCAGAATTCATTAAGCTTTCATTCTGCATACTTGATTTCATTGTATTTTCTTTCACATTCTCCTACGAGGGTCGAAACTAAAATTTTCATGGTGTCGTATAATTTTGGGCAGGAGTGTATAAGAATGGCTCCATATAGCAATTGAAGAAGATGGGGCAAATCGAATTCCGCAACCTTGTGACCGATTCGTTGCTGGAAAGTGAGGCAGTTGCATCTCATCTTGGTCACAAAACTCAACACACAGCAGCTCAAAAACGATTGAAACTGGATAATGTTGATTACAACATTGAGAAGGGGACAAAACGCATTCGCTGTCGCCACTGTGCCTCTGACACCATCTACTATTGTGCCAAGTACAAAGGGGCAGTGCATACAAAATGTTTCTTAGAATAGCATAAATAATTTTAATTTAAACTTCAATTTAATCAATGTATTTTCCTTTTCAATACAATTATTTTAACAAAACTTTTCCCAGTATGAAAATTGTATTCATTAACGCCGATGGGTGCGAAAACGTACCACCCCCTGCACAGATATGAGTGCCATTATGGCAAGTTTCAACCTTTTTCTCCCACTAACAAGGGAGCCGGCGTTAATGGGTTAAGACAATTTAAACTGAATAATTGGGTTTTGCATAGAATTTCAATTTCCTTAACAACATCTAGGCATAATAACAATCAAGTATGTTTATCCATATCCACTTCCTTAATGACTACTGCCGCCTCCACTAATTGTTGCAGTTGCTGCTGGCGCTGTTCCGGCCGCATTGGCACTGCCACTCTTCATGGCCAGCGTGGCATCTAGCTCGGCTTGTATGTGCTCAAATTGATTGTACAAATGCAACAACTCCGGTTGGGTCATCTCAATGCTTATGTCCTCGCCGGCACCAGTTTTCATCTGCAGCACGGCTAGCGCGGTTTTCTCGCGTTGCTGGCAGTGCGAGGAGATCTCAACATTTAGCTTCCAGGCCACATCCTCAATGACATTCGATTCGTAGCGCTTGCTGGCCAAATTGTTCATAATGGGCGTGGTCTGACGCACCCATAAACGCAATATGGCATCGATTTTGGCCTCATCCTGCAATTGCAGCTTCTCGCGCAGTTCGCGCTGCAACAGACTGGGCTTAATTATAAACGTGGAGATGCGTCGCAGAATGTAGGAGAAGGTTTTGATTAGAAGCAAAAAGTCTGGTCGTGGCACGCCCACTAAACGTTCCAGCTCCTCCAGTGTGTACTCGGGCTCATTGCTGCTGGTCAAACTGTCCTCGTTGCTGGTGCTGCCCGCCCTGTTCGGTGGTGGTGACACTGGTGCCCACTGTACCGGAACCACCGGGGCCATTGGACGAGGAACCGGCCGTTGTAGAGCCAGCTGCATTGGGACTCATTTGGCGATGAGTGTACCAGAGCACCGTGGTAAAAGTGTCGTAGGGCAGGGCATTGATGATTTTAATGCCCTCGCGGGCGCTAATGAAGATAAAGTAAGTAAAAGTTGAGTGGTTAGGGGATGAGAATAATTACCGCTCGGTGATCTTGATCCAGTTGATGCTCATTTGTTTATGTTTATTGCAGGAATGCAGCTCAACGGGCTGCCAGACTTGTGGAAAAACAATTGTCGAAGAGCGCACGTTGCAATCGATAGCATTTGTGGTGTGCGTCAAAATAGCAACGAATTGGAACTTTGGAATGTGGAACAAAAATAATTTTTTTGTTTTAAAGTTTACTCCTAACTACTTAACTTGTTGAGGCAAATTTAATTGCATAATGTTAAGAAAAGCGTAAACTATTGTTTTGAATGAAGTTTGGGTGGATTTAAGCATTCCAGGTGCTCCCAACCAATTCGTCCCCACAGTTTTCCTGTAAATTAATTACAAAGTGTTATTCGTTGCTATTTTTCGCAGAGGTCGTGCGCATATGCATATTGTCTTCTTTACGCCAGTATACCGACCCCTGAGAGGCCAGATATTCATCCATTTGTGGAAGGTCAATTTTTTGACTTGATATTTTCAGTATCTGGAATGTTTAAATCCACCCAAACTTTATTGAAAACAATAGTTTACGCTTTTTTTAATATTATGCAATTTAATTTAGATTTTAGATTATTTATTTTCTTCTTTCTAGTGCTACAAGGAGTTCCTTAACTTAATGCACTAGTCACACACAGATGCACAATTTTTGACAGAACAATAAGACAGACTTAAACATAATTTACATAAATCATATATCCATACTTTTAACATAAATTATTATTATTTTTAATTTTTTTTTTATTTTGACAAGTTTATTATATATTATTATTATTTTTAAAGTGTTCCATTAAACTATTAATAAATTTGTGTGTACTTGAAATTGTTTTTAGAGAATAAGGTAGGTTGTTCCAGAGCTGAATAGCATAATAATAAAATTGCTTCTTAGAGCTCTCCAGTTTACATCTTAAGAATACCAAGATATTTGTTTGTCTTGACGACGCAAAGTTTAACAGATCAAATAAATATGGCGGTTCCTTTGTTTTGCAGTGAATCCAATTGTTCAAGTTAGTATGAAGTAAGTTGTTTGTGTGAATAGTGACATGGTCAGTTCGACTAAGATTATATACATATCTAGAAATGTTATTAAATCCTACTTTTAATTTATTTTAACTACTCATAACACTGCTGACAAATATCTCTATTCCGTATGTCAGTGTGGGAATTAGGAAAGCTTTCGCGATCAGATACCTAAATTTAGTGGGCAGAAGTGTTTTTTGTAAAGTTTAGCTGCCTCAGCAGACCATACATTTTTTCAGTGGCTTTATTAATTTGATCATTCCATGTTAAAGTGTTTTTAAAAGGCAGTCCCAAATTTTCGGCATTTTCAACGTATTCAATGGTCTGATTATCTATCATAGGTTAGGTTCGGTTGAGATGGCTAGGGACAGAAAGACTGTCCCTTCACTTAGGCCAAGATAGGCCCATTGCGATACCATATTATTCCCTATTTAAGCCGGGGGCCTATTTAGAAATGGGTGACCAAGAGTTTTGAGTCTCCTTCTACTAAAAGCTGGGCAATGGCAGAGAAGATGTAGTAATGTCTCCTCCTCTTCTTCACATTGACAGCTTCTGCAGAAGTCGTTGTGAGTTACGCCCAAGCGTGCTGCATGCCTTCCGATGAGGCAGTGACCCGTTAGGGCCCCAATCAGAATTGATATGTTTTCTCTACTTTGGCGCAGAAGACTGTTGGTTCGTTTTTGGTTGAACGTTGGCCACGTGAGCGCAAACCGGAAGGTTGTTCCATCGTTATGTAGCCAGGCGACACGTTTCATTCCTTGTAAGTAGTTTAAATGAGGCTAAGGGCATCCCTATCAAGCTCTTATCTGGGAGGAGCTGGTGGTGTGTCTTGCCATTTTGTCGGCTGCCTCGTTTCCCTCAATGCTGCGGTGTCCAGGCACCCAGATGAGGTGGATACGGAGATGCTGAGCAATCGCATTTAAGGATCTACGGCATTCCGTGAGTGTTTTGGCGTTATTTTTGTGCTGAGTCAAGAGCCCTTAGAGCTGCTTGACTATCAGAGTAAATGTATACGTTCCCTTCATTGATCATGAGTGTGCTAAGGTATTTGGCGGCCTCCTGGATGGCAACCAATTCTGCTTGGTACACACTGCAATTATCAGGGAGCCGGAAAGAGATTTCCATATTTAGGTCTGTGGAGAAAACTCCACCTCCTAATTTGTTATCGAGCTTTGATCCATCTGTAAATATTGATGGAATGTGCTCTGCTGTGGGGCAAGTTATCCCAGTCGAGTATACTGGGAATATTGACGTCATTAATCTCAGGGCTGTAATGCACGCTAACTGTTTAGACATCAAGTCTAAAGGAAGCAGATGAAATATGGTGTTTAGTGCTTCCATTGGGGTGGTTCGGAGCGCACCGCTCATACATATTTCAGCACTTCTCTGAACCTTGTGTAAAGTGCTCAGGACTGATGGTTTCTCGATTGCTGGCCACCATATTAGAACTCCATAGAGTAATATGCGACGTACTATGGCTGTGTAAAGCCAATGAACAATTATCTATCTTAAGTTTTTGCAAATTTTCTGTTATGATCTTTCGTTTATAGATAATCAGACATTTTGATTTTTTTCGGGTTTATAGCCAGTCCATTCTTATTTGCCCAGTCAGAAACACGTAACAGATCAGAATTACATATATCAATACAATCACAAAGTTTACTTAACGGTCGACTAACATGCACTTGGACGTCATCTGCATACATATGGATATCATTCATTAATAAAGATTTAGTGGCCCTAACACTGATCCCTGTGGAACTCCCCGTGTGATTGAAACAAGTTCTGATTCAAGTCCAGTCGCTACTACGGCTTGTTTTCTGCCGCTTAAATATGATTGTATTAACTTCAGTGCAGTCTCAGAAAAATGATTTAAGTACCTCAGTTTAGTTAATAGTATTTCGTGGTTTACCGTGTCAAATGCTATACTCTACTATAGTCGAGAAGGGTTAAAAAAGTCACATTGCTGTCATCCAATTTTTCTCGAATATCCTCAACTACTTTTAAAAGAGCTGTTGTGCAACTTCTATGTTTGCGAAAACCAGATTGCCTGTCATCAAGTAAATTATTTTCCTCAAGAAAACTGTTAATTTGTTTGGCCATTAATTTCTCAAATACTTTTGAAAGAAATGGCAGTATGGATATGGGCCTGAACTCATTCGATGTCTTTGGTATTGGGATAATTTTCGCTATTTTCCAGTTGTCTGGGAATGTAGATGTTGTGAGCGCTTTTCGATAGCAGGATTGAAAGAAATTTTGGATCCAGTCCGTCCAGCCCTATTGCATTTGACTTAATATTAAGAATAGAGTTTAGGACATCACATTGGTCTACACATACAAAGTTAAAATAACACTATGTCACAAAATTACAAAAGTTTTTGTATCCGGCACTTTTAGCAATTGATCCTTATGTAAAATTTCACGCTGAATTCAAATCTGCTCTGAGATATGTCAAAAGTAGAACGGTTTTTGAGATATCGCTAAATTTTAAATTTTAGTGTTTTGAAAAAAGGTAGGTCTACTAAAACGCCATTTTCTCTGGTTTTAGTCAACCGATATGTATAAACTGGAACAAAAATTAAAGATAATAAAATTATTTCTAAATCGAACCACAGTTGTTTAAAATCCAATCATAAACGACGAAGTTATAGCACTTTAAAGTTGGATTTTTGAAAAAATTTTGATAATTTTGCTGCCTTTCATCAAGTTTTTTTCAATCTTACCATAACAATTCCTCAGGTCTCAGATATTGACAGGATGGGGTAATCTCTTATGTTTTGGTCATCAAAATCGGAAAAATAAACGCTATATTCACAATTAAGTAAACATACCTCTTCTTGAGAGAATTATTAATTGTTGTTTTGCATGCAAAAACAGTGACTAAAACAGTGACCAAAACATTGACAAATCAGTGACTAAAACAGTGACTATCCATCGTAAAGAGCTTCGTTCGTATCGGGTGTTCTACGACGCCCACTCTTTTTAATCCAAAATTTTACGAACTTCAACATGAGTTGCTCAAAGCGAACATTTCACTGCAAAAATGATCCAAGCAAGTTTTGCTTTATTTGTGAAGAATTATCATTCGCGAGGCAGAGAATTTTTTCGGAGCAATTGCAAAATATTTTTTCTTTATATTTTGGCAAGAAACTAGACTATTTCTGGTTCTTGTTGCGAGAAACACACAGTCTGCACAAGAAACAAAAGCGATCTACATCATTTGAGTACTTTTATCCAACCTTGAACTGCAATTAAAACTCCTAATGCTCAACGTTTATTCTTATTTGTGACTAAGATGTGATTTTTAAACTGAAAAACTAGCAAAAACTCGATATTTTGGTTACATTTCAATGTCAGAGAGGTATTTTTATATGGCAGTATCTTAAATTGCTCTCTGATGTGACTTTGTTTTGTTAAGATACTCCTATGTGACCTTATTAAACAAAAAGCGCAGAGTTACGGGTCGGAGAGCATGCAAAACACAAACAATTAATAATACTCTCAAGAAGGGGTATGTTTACTTAATTGTGAATATAGCGTTTATTTTTCATCCGATTTTGATGACCAAGGGCAAAAAATGTTCGTAAGAGATTACCCAACATGTTAAATATGAGACCTGGCAATTTTAATGGTAAGATTGAAAAAAAACTTAATGAAAGGCAGCAAAAAAATAAAAATTATCAACATTTTTTGCAAAAAAACCAACTTTAAAGTGCTATAATTTCGTCGTTTATGATTGGATTTTAAACAACTGTGGTTTGATTTAGAAATAATTTTATTATCTTTAATTTTTGTTCTAGTTTATACATATCGGTTGTCTAAAACCAGAGAAAATAGCGTTTTAGTAGACCTACCTTTTTTTAAAACACTAAAATTTAGCTATATCTCAAAAACCGTTCTACTTTCCACATATCTGAGAGCAGATTTGAATTCAGTGTGAAATTTTACATAAGGTTCAACTATTTAGAAGCCGGGATCAAAAAATTGTTGCATAGTGTAATTATCACAGTTAATTGTGGGTAAGTTAAGGTACGGATTACATGAAACTTCCGGTATATTTAATTCCACAAACTTTCATTGTGGGTATTAACGTTAATACCATCTGTGATCACAGGATTGTGTTTTCTTATCCCAATATCCTTAATATTTTTCCATGTCTGACTAGTAAATATTGCACTATTTAGCTTATGTGTGTAGTATGTACGTTTTGTATTGCAGATCAGGTTCGAAAATTGAGTATGCAGTTGTTCAGTCTTGTACCTCTTCCATTTTATATATGCCTTATTTCGTTTTAGTATTGCATCTTGTCTCAATAAGTTAAGTACTTAGTAAGTAAACTTAAAAACAAAAATAAATATTTTTGTTCCACACTCCACCGTTCCAATTCGTTGCTAAACATTCGTTGCTATTTTGACGCACATGTGTTTGTGTATGTCTTGAAACGCGGCTTGGAATGCAGTTGTATTTGTTGGTTTGGCTGCAAAACATGCAATTGGCGTTTTGTTGTTGATGTGCCCCAAAAAAAAAAAAAAAAGAAGAAACAAAATTGCAAGTGTACAAAAGAAAGTGCGCGTATAACAACTCTCAACTCATATTTTTAACAACCTTTATACATAGCCGTATGTAAATGGGCATATACAAAACATAAATCCATATGTACATATGTATGTACGCGCATAGACACACGCAAAAGGCAGCAGCAGCACTCGACTTGGACGCAAAAGTAAGAATCACAAACATTTGCCTAAACAACAACAAAAACAACATGACAAATGTTTATGGGTTTCCCGCTTGTGTAAATAAACAGAACCAGAACCAGGCTCTGCCTCTGCCTCGGCTCTGCCACCCCAAAAACAGTTTTCTGTTTGTTAAAACCCAGCTCCGACTTGGGCCGGATTGCCGATTCGCTTTTTGGTCTACGTGTAATTCAACGTTCTGTTGCAGCTTTTTGTAAAAAATCAATAGCGCGTCGGTTGTTTATTTTATGCTTCGTCTGCAATTTGCAGCCCCTTTCTCCGCACTGACAGGCATCCCCCTTTATTATGCTCAGGGAGTAACCGCGCACTTATGCAGAAACATAGATACACACACACACACACACACACATACACATTATCATACAGCTAGAATCTGGCATCTGACAGACATCATTTTAGGGCCTATTATCGGGAGAATGGCAGAATATGCATAAATTTTTAAGCAGCATATTTATGCTGGTGCATTGCAATTGAGGTTTCTTTCGTTCCCCTTTTTTGTTTTCTTTTTTTGTTTTTGTTTTGTTATTTAAAAACAACAGTTAATCCAATTAAGAAAAAATGAAAATGCCCACTAAGCCGGCTAGACGACTTCCGAATGCCCTAACAAGCATAATCAAAGAGAGAGAGAGAGGGAGAGACAGGGAAATGGAATAGCCAAGGCCGATGAGAGCTAAACAGATCATGTTTAACAGTGTGAGCAACTAATAAGAGAAGAGTTAACAGTATGTTAAGGTACTAGGTAAATTAGCATACAGACCAGGCCAGCCTATTCACACTCGAATGCTTGCCGAAGCCATGCATCACTCAGTGTCAGAAAGAGAGACAGGTATATTACATCAGAGCCAGCCAGCCATAGCTAACCGGAGCAAAAGTCAGTCCTGTTTTTATGCAAAAGCGAGTCGTAAAACGGCTGTAGTCTGGAGAGAGCATGTTGGAATTAATAAGGTGAAGCCTAAAATTTGTTTGTAAACGCGCTCAAGAAAAATATTTTACAACGAAAACTGTAAATTTATTAGTGTAATTTAAGTCTTCTTCTAATATCGTTTTGTAGCTAAATTTCATACATGTAAATAATACTTAAAATCAACAATCCTCGACAGCCCTTTCCAATGTTGCATGACGACTAGGGCGATATTTTGACCCAAAAATTCACTTTTTCGTTTATAACCTAAGTTTTCCGCCATTATTTTTAAGTTTTGTTCTTATTTCATATCAGATGCGTCTTGATCCAATTACACAAGTTTCCAAAAAGGACAACTTTTTCAACAGAGAAGATATAAGGCTTTCCATATCTATTTTTTGTCGCTGAATTCAAATAAATTGACCGATTTCCCCCCGCAAGTCAGGCTTACGAGATATTTGTCTAAAAGAGTGTTTAGAGAGAATTCTTTACATTTGTTGGGCCACATTCAGGGTTCTATTCCAACCATATTTGTTTTAGTGTAAGCTGCATTGAATGACGTTACATTAAAACTAAACAGGAACTTTTTATTTTGCTCATAAGATAAAAATTTTTGGATTTTAATATGGAAAATGTGGTTATTTTTAATAATTTCTATTTTTTCCCCAAACTTAAATAATTCTGATAAGTTGCCATCTGATATTGAAAGTATCAGAAAAAATAGTTGGTTGTATCATTGCGCTTTTAATTGTTATAGCCCAAACACTATAAGTATAAGGTTGTCAAAAAAGTCTTGCGGTATTTTTATTGAGTTTTCAATTGTTCATAAAAATGGTTATAATAATGCGATTTAAGTCAAATATGCGCCGTTTTGTTCGATGACGAGTTCCCAACGAGATGCCAACTTCATAATGCCCCTCTTATAGAAGCTCGCTTCCCTATTGGCAAAAAACTCGGAGAGCCAATTTTCACAGGACTCTCTTGTGGCCAACTTCCGACTACCAAGCTCGTTCGCCATGGACAGAAATAGGTGGTAATCACTTGGTGCGAGATCCGGACTATACGGTGGATGCAAAAGAACCTCCCATCCGAGCTCCCGGAGCTTCTGGCGCGTCACCAAAGATGTGTGTGGCCTGGCGTTGTCCTGATGGAAGACAATTCGGCCTCTGTTGATCAAAGATGGCCTCTTCTGCATGAGTGCTGCATTCAAGCGGTCCAGTTGTTGGCAGTACAGGTCCGAATTGAGCGTTGGGCCATAGGGGAGCAGCTCATAGTGGATGATTCCCTGCCAATCCCACCAAACACACAGAAGAACCTTCCTGGCCGTCAATCCAGGCTTGGCCACCGTCTGGGCAGCTTCACCGCTTTTCGACCACGACCGTTTGCGCTTCACGTTGTCGTAAGTGACCCACTTTTCATCGCCAGTCACCATCCGCTTCAAAAACGGGTCGATTTTGTTGCGATTCAGAAGCGATTCGCATGCATCCATACGGGCAAAAATGTTTTTTTGCGTCAAGTCGTGTGGCACCCATACATCGAGCTTCTTTTTTGAATCCAAGCTTCTTCAAATGGTTTATAACGGTTTGATGACTCATGCCCAGCTCTTGGCCGATGCTACGGCCTCGCATCACTTTACTTTTCGACGACAGGCCTTCCGGACCGTGGCGCATCTTCGATCACCTCTGCACCAGAACGAAAACGTTGAAACCATCGTTGTGCGGTGGAAATGGAAACTGTATCGGGTCCATAAACTGCACAAATTTTATTGGCAGCATGAGATGCATTTTTGCCTTTATCGTAGTAGTACTGTAAAATATGCCGTATTTTCTCTTTATTTTGCTCCATGTTTGCGACGCTATAACTCACGAACGACTAAAACAAACAACAATAAATCAAACACGTGTCAGCGCGTGAAAAGAGCTTTCAAAAAGCTCTAGCGTGAACCGATGCGACGAATACAACTAGAACTACGCGCTTGCAAAGACAAGCTCGCGGAAATACCGCAAGACTTTTTTGACAACCTTATATTTACGTCACTTTTTTACATTTTTTCAACATTATTTACCTCCTAAATGTCTTTAAATTAACAAGAAGCAGACTAAAAAAAATTTTTAATATCCACTCTTTTGTTTCACAATAACTACCATGTTATTTTTAAACCTTAAAAAAATATGATGGTAAATATTCAGCAAAAATTAAATTTTTTTTTATCATTTTTTGGCTATAACTTTTAAATGCGCTATGATATCGAAAAACTGAAAGTACGTTAAATAAGACGAGACAAGGGATTAATAAATAGTTGTTTCAGATTTTTTTATGTTATCGAGAAAATTTTCAGAACTATTTAAACTTGGAAAGAAATCGGACTTATCCAAAAATAACCTAACCATTATAATATTAAAATATAAAAACTTCTTTGTGTTCGGTCCCAAGGGGCTATGTGGGGAACTCTGCTTTACCATATTGGAGCATTAGAAAAGCTTAGGAAATATAGAGACAGCAAGACCTCGTTAAAGGCGGCACAAGAAGAAGAAGGCTTATGAAGATTATCTCAGCGCTTTAGATGCCCCTAGGAGAACATTTATCAAAATTATACGACACCCCGAAAATTTTAGTTTCAAACCTCGGAGGAGAATGCGAAAGCATAATATAATGAAATCAAGTATGCAGAGTGTCAGCTTAATGCATTCTGTTTAAAATCTGATGTTCTTATCTCTGATTCCATTTCACGTTTTCAAGTATCGGTTAAAAAAGCAAAAAACTTCGATTTTTGTCATGTCTGCAAGTGTATCAAAATTATGTTTAGTTTTTGGCCAACAAAGTGAGTGTTTTAGTGACCTTTTTAATTGAAAATCGTAGAACTTTTTTAGGCAGGCTCTAGGTCATTAAGTTATGGATATTGTCCATAACTCTTCTAAAACAAGACACGCACATAACAAAAACTTTGAACCAAAATACATAAACAATCGCATGAGCAACAACAACCACAAAAATGTCCGATTACCTAGCGAATACAAACCGCTTGTTAATATCACTTACAGTGTTTGTTTAATTGAATTTTTTGTAAACCTTTAAAAAATGACAAGGTTACCGTTAATAAACAAATAACAGGTTATAAATAATTACACAGTACAACACTAAAAAAAACCGTCATAAGACCCTTAAATTATGATAAAAGAGGTCCCCTCTGTAAGCATCACCTGATACCCAGTTTATCAAATGAAGCCTCTGTTCGCGTTTTATGGGTACTTTTGTACGTGCAACACACAACAATAACAATTTTAACTTGGTTTTTAATGGTTTAAGATAAAATTTTGCAAATTTTAGCAAGATTGGGAACGAAATACAAAATGTTCACTTCAATCGTACAATTGTCTAAGGTACCTCCAAAAGAAGTTAAACCTTAATTCTTGAATACCTTTAAAGCGCACGGTAGATTTTCATTAAAATTGTTTTTTTGATGATATATCGGGCTTTTGCATTTGCAGGTAAAAAACCACGATATGAAGTACCAATTTTATATTTTACCCACGAAGCCGTCCATATGGACCATAAACCAGACATAAAAATAGACCAAACTGTGTTTTCAGTGTCACCCAGGAAGCATTGGATCGCGGATTTGAACAAAATTAACTATATGGGTATCACTGGTTAACTCAAAATTATGGAATTAATCTTATGAATTTTATTGCTTCAAAGAATTATTATTGCTTCAAAGAAAAAGTCAAATTAAAAAAAAAAATAGCCTTCTTTGATGAAACCGCGATACGCTAATATGCCTTGAATTGAAGTATTGAAATTACATGATACGCTGGTAATGAAGCACTTTACTCATAAAATTTATTACATAATTTTGCTAGTACAAAATTGCCTATAAACTGCAAACCAAGTCTTCATTGGAAAAACCGAAAACGCAGATCTTTCTATTTTTAGATTTGGTTTATGGCCTATATAAACTGAATTTTGGACGAGTCTAATAATGGTACTCCATATCGCGGTATTTTAGCTTTCGAGTACCATTTCTTAGGGACATGCAATATCCCATTATATCATTATTAAAACGATTTTAATGAAAATCTACCGTGTGTTTTTAAAGATATGGAAGAATGAAGGTTTAACTCCTTCTGGTGGTACCTTAACCGATTGCACGATTGAAGTGAATTTATTATATTGCGTTCCCAATGACCCTGTTGACATTTGCTGAATTTTGCAAAAACCAAGTACAAAAGTACCCATAAAATGCGAACAGAGTCTTCATTTAAACAACTGGGTATCAGGTGATGCTTACAGAGGTCCCTTTTATCATAATTTAAGGGTCTTATGCCGGGTTTTTAAAAAAGTTGGATTTTGTCGAACTGTGTTATTGAGCGTGTTTGCTATTTTTCGTCATTGTGTTAGATGCCATTCCAACAAAGAAATAGTTTGTTAGAATTGCTTGTTTATGATTTGTTATCGATAGCACACAGCTGTCAGAAGTAAACAAACAAGCAATTTAGAGAAGGCAATTGCAAAAAGAATGTGAAACCTCTTTGTTTTTAATAAATGAAATGGCAGAGGATGTGGTTTCGCCCGTAGCTCACGTAAATTCGTGCAAGTCTCTAAACGCTCCACTGGTTGTCTTGAAAAGCCGCCACTCCAAAAAGGAGAAGCCCTGCGTACGCGTAGTAACCACCTCATCTGGGTACATGGACACCTCAAGACAGTTTGTTAAGGCACTATACCATTCAGTTCCTCCCAGAGAAGAGCTTGACAGGGATGCCCATATCCTCATACAAGATAATCAGAAGGATTGAAACCAAAAAAAAACTCTTCCTGATTACCTCGAGAAATACCTCACCTTTAAAAGTCGTATCAACTTTTTTGGATCGGTTCAGTACATTTTGAGTTCTGATGTACACGAACTTCAAAAAAGACGTTTTCGGGAAAATCGATTTAAAGTTTTTCATACGGTAGCAATCAGGTGGCACGGCCGGTCGTTTGAAACGCTGTAACTCCGTTAGTTTTACTCTGATAGACTTCAAATTTGCACACAATATTCTCGACATATTGTTCATTCAAAAAAAAAAAAATAAAAAAAGAAAAAAAAAATAATTTTAAAACCATACAGGGGGGCAAAGCTAAAAGAAGAAACAAAGAGACCAATGTAAGGTGACCAAACAGACCTGCCTTTAATTGAATTTCGCTGAGCGTAAGTCGTTTGTAACACGGCGGAGATATGACGCTATGCCTATTTGGCCAGAGCACTCATCTGAGTGGCATCTATTGAATTACAGTGTGACTTAATTGCAGTGCGGTGGCGTTGCCATTTTTGAGACGACGATGTACATCTGTTATCGAATGTAAGGAATTTTTGGGATATCTCTAAACTTGATTATCCAAAATTAAAACACCAAACGAATTTCGTTAAAATTTGAGATTAAATTCTAAATAAATTAGCGGATTGACTGAACATTTCTGTGTAGGGGAGAGTGGGGGGTTGTGATCATAGTTTTTTTTGTTCTGTAAATTTTATATTTTAGTTAGAAGGTGCATGTAACTTTTCTCATCTTTAGTTTTAAAAAACGAATTTTTTGGGGTTTTTTTCATTTCATATTGAAAAGAAAGTGATTTTTTGACATTTCGAAAAATTGTGGGGGTTGTGAGCCACACATTTAAAAGTTTTAAAATTCGTGTTTTTAGGCTTATTTTTATTAAAGGGAAAAATTGACAAATTTTTCTTATACTCTGAATTATGAAATAATAATGAAAAGTGAAAATAGATTGACGGCAGCAGGCTTGTTTTCTTTTATATAAGAGCACTTTTTGGTGGTGGCTGTTCTTTTGTTTGCTTTTTTTAAGGTTTTTTTCTTTTTGGACCGTTTATCCTCTGTTTTATTGCGCATCAATAAATTTTCAATATTCAAATGCAATATTCTCTTTGCAAGTCAAAACTGACTATTTAGCTAAGTGGCTCACAACCCCCCAAATCTCATTTTTTTTTTTAGTTGACGTCACATAACCAAAATATATATTTTTATTTTGTAAATTCATATTTCTATCAAAAAGGCAATTGACCAAAGTTATTTCCTTCATACTTACTTTTTCCGTTACGAAAAAAATTTTAATTAAAATTCACAGGTCAAAAATGAAAAGAAAATTTTTTTTTTTGAAAAAGAAATCGCGTTCTGGTGCTGGCAAGGCATACTAAACAAGGTAGGCTCACCCGCTCTTTCAGAACTCCGTACATTTCTGTCAAATAGAGTGAGAGCGAGAGAGTAATATATTTCAATACAAAGCCTACTAAGCTATTAAGTAAAACACAAAAAATTCGTCAGCGGAGATGCTTTGCTTACAACAGTTGCTTACTCATGGAGCAAAGAATAATAGAGAGAAAGGTGGATCAGTCGACACCGCTTCTGTCAGAAAATTGTCAGCTGTTAGCTCTCATTTACGCTCTCTAGATACTTTTTGGTCAGCTGTTCGCTCTCTCTGGATACATTTGGGTTATGGTCGTCTCCCTCTAACCACAGTGATTTCCTACTGGCACTTTGAAGTATCTTTTTGGGCACTATCGTTTAGCACCAGCAAAATTGAGAGGCAGCGCAAACGTCCTCTCTAATTCTAATTGCTCCATGGCTTACTGACTGAAGTTTATCAAGTTGTCAAAAGAGAGAGAGAGAGAGAGAGTGAGCCTACCTTGTTTGGTATACCTTGCACTTGACATAAACAAAAAGTTGTTTATGTCGGGTTGTTATTGTTTTCCAAAAGGTTTTTCCATTTTAATTTAGGCAAGATTTATATGAGCTGTGCGCGTTACACGAATTCCCTAGAGAAAGTGAGTGCTTTCCTTGCTCCGCTGAAACTTATTAAGAAGTGCCTACTCTGATGGCACTCCTTGCCATCTCACTCACACTCAAGGGACTACGTCCAGCCGCAGCTCGGTCCATCTTACACGATTAGACCTTTCTGAGAAACTCTATTCACGGCACTCTTTTACCAACTCTGCCATTACTGACAAGACGTCATGACAATGCAAAACGAGTAGGCCCACAAAACCAACACCAAGCCTCAGACTCAGGCTGCTAACAAATTCACAAACGCCACGACATACATATATTAATTTTTTTTTGTGGCCTATATTTGAGTGGCTCACAACCCCCACTGGCTCAAAACCCCCCATTCTCCCCTACAGATTTTCAAAATAATTAACCACTAAAAAAACCAAAATATCAGGGCATAATACCGGAACCGAAACCGGAACCGTTAACCGAAATAAACCGTTTCAAATCGGGTACCGGAACCGGAATCAAAACAAATTTTTTGTTGGGAACCGAAAACCGTTTACCGTTATTATTGGAACCGATATAACCGGAACGAAACCGAAACGTTGGTACCGGTACGGTTTCAGTTTTTTTTACCGTTGCTGAGCGCATCGCAGTTTTAGTCAGACGTTTGTAATGCAAAAAAAAAAAAATCAATCATAACACGTCCTTTACACGATGCCATATTTTCTCGCAACTTTTTTTAGGAGTCATAAAATTTAAGCAACCCTATGTAAAATGATACTTACAAGAAAATCTCGCATATTGTAAACGGCGCTTTACTTACTATGACTGATTTGTTTTTGACAGCAAACTAAAATATGTGCATACATATGGCTAAAAGATTACTAAGAAAATGCAGAATTTAAGGAGTTTTTCAAAAAGAAGGTTGAAGAGAGTCTTACCCAAGGACCTCAACTCACCGCGACTCTAGCAGAACACCATCTACACCAAATTTCCACACTTTCTCATTAAATCTTACATTAAAACACTTATACATTATCGATATGACTAAAGACAATGCCAAGTACTCTTAAACCTAATACTTCACACTAGTATAAGCGGCCAAAAATGGTAGCAAAAGGCTAGTTAATAAATGATACGAAATAGAAAAGCTAGAGAAATAATTTTTGAAAACAATCCTTTTTGAAAACAATCCTTTTTTATGTGACATATTTTCATTTCGTCGTTTGATGCAGTTCAAATTATGGTTCATCTGATTGCGCCGACGAAGTTGAGGCATATATGTGATTTTGCATGAAAAGATTCTTGGTAATAATTGTGGTACACCAATTGTGTCAACAATTAAGCTACTGGATTCCACTAACACTTTTCTCGCACTTAAACGTGTTTGAAAAGATGAAAACATTCTTAACTGGTGGTCAGAATCCTCCACAAAGTTCCCACAATTGTATGAGATTTGAAAAGTTGTTTTTTCTGTTCCAGCTTAGTGAGGAGCGCCTATTCTCTGGCGTAAAATTTATAATAAATCCACTAAGAAGTTGCATGGACTCAACCACATTGACTGCAATTTTGTTACTGGTAGCAAATCACAAGAATTTTATATTGTGGACGTATAAATTTCGAAAACTTATAATACATAATATAATATTTATGAGCATATAATGCAATTATTAGATCATACATGTTTAGTAAGTAAAGAAATACGAAATATGAAGTCTATATATTTTTACTTTAAATGTAAAACTATTAATTTTTTGTTGAATTTTGATTCGTTTTATTAAACGGGGATAAAATGATTTAGATTTATCTCAGAAGTTAATTTTTTCAGTATTAAAAATAAGTTATACTTTTATCGGAACGTACCGGTACGTACCGGTATACCGAAACAAAAATCTGGGTACCGTATCGAAACCGAAAACCGAAATTAAATGAAAACCGAAATAGAACCTTTAACCGAAACATTAATTTCGGGACGTGCCGGTACCGGAACCGGAACCGAAATTCGTTTCGGGATAATAATATTGAAATATTTTCCAACTTTGATTTGGACTATAAACATTTTTTGATAACTTTTGCTAATCTTTAAAGAACTTTTTATAAATAAAGCCAACTTCTTAACTGTCACAGTTTTTATTGGCAATGAGATTTCTGGCCCACAGTGCGCTGCTCTGTTCAATGTCGCAGCGTTGCCACCTGATCACCCGCCTGCATGCCCGGTCAAGCGATAGTTTATCGATAAGTAGTTTTCGTCCAACGGTCCGCGAATGTTTAAAAGTGTTCCCATTTAATTGAACCCCAAAGAAGAAAATCAATTTCGTTACAAGCCGAGCCAACCATTTGTCTATGCCCAGAGCCGCTGTCTTCTTTGGGGTTGCTGCTGCTCGGTCAGCAAGCAGCACCGTCTGTGTCAGCATTCCATTGTCCAATTTCCATTCAGCAGTCTTAGTCTCTGTGGGTGCGCGTTTGGGTCAAGACGTGGCTCAAAATAATGTGGACTACTAAATAAGAGAAATAATATGTCCATTGCAGCGCTAAGACAGAAGAATGGAGCCCCCTAAGCGACCCTCATTGCATTTGGCAGCCGATGCTGGAGCCGGAGTTGTGGGCGTCGGAGTCGGGGCCGTGGAGTCGCCCACTTCGGCGGGTTTCCTGCCGGATATGCCGCAGTGGAAGAAGGATTTGATACAACGACGCAAAACGAATGTGGCACGCACTCAGGCAGCTGTGGTGGCCACCACATCGCCCACCTTGGCCGCCGCCGCCACATCAGCTGATATCGATATGGTGGGCGGGGGCGGCAGTTGTGTGGCTTTAATAGAAACCGCTGGAGCAGGTGCAGCTGCAGGGCGCGCAGCTGGAGGTGAGTCAAACTGAAATCAATTTAATCGATTGACGATAACAATTTGTCGTAAGCCAGTTGCCGAAAATAACTCCCGATGCTGGCTAAAAGCCAAGTAGATTTGAAGCGTACGATTTTTCTTCCACATAATCTAGTAGGCGGGACTTATTCTTGTCATTGAGTAGGTATAAAGAAATAGTCTATGTTTAGTACAAAAATCTCTAGAGATTTCCAGGACACCACCCTGAATACAAAGGTTTGTACGATCCATGGTAGTACCATGGAGCAAAGAATATTAGAGAGAAAGGTTGCTCAGTCGACACCGCTTCTGTCAGAAAATTGTCAGCTGTTCGCTCTCATTTACGCTCTCTAGATACTTTTTGGTCAGCTGTTTCGCTTTCTCTGGATACATTTGGGTTATGGTCGTCTCCCTCTAACCACAGTGATTTCCTACTGGCACTTTGAAGTATCTTTTTGGGCACTATCGTTTAGCACCAGCAAAATTGAGAGGCAGCGCATACGTTCTCTCTAATATTCTTTGCTCCATGGTGAGCCTTGTTGTAAGGGATTGAATTAACGGAGTTAGAGACGGCGCGTGACTGGCGTTTTAGAGAGGAGAAGACAGCGAACTATCTGCTGCCAGATGTTTGACAACATTCAAAAATTCGACACTTTCATTTGAATTTGATTTATTTTCATATTTGCAGACTTGAATGCAACTGAGGCTAGTCAACAGCAACAGCAGCTGCTGGCAAAGAGAACAACAGAACTAACAGAGGAAAAGTCTGAGAAAAGTTTTAGTGGAGGTCATCATACCCAGCCGCCGCAGGCCACAACGATGGCCTTTTCAAATTCAGCTGAAACAACAACAACAACCATACCAATACCAATACCATTGCCAATACCAAAGCAGCGATCAAGTTTATTTAACACAACTACAAGAAGTCAATCAACCAACAGTGAGCAAGAGCCACAGATTCTAAATATGGATCTCAGAGAGCCAGAGCCAGAGAGAGAGCGTGAGCGTGACGTGGTGGTGAGTAGTTGCGGCTTTCGTGGTGAAGTTGAAACTGGCACAGCGGCAGCAGCGACAACTGGAGCATTAAGCGGCGGCAGCAGCAGCAGCAGCAGCGGATCGTCGTCAGCAAATCAGTTACAAACGAAATGCAAACCTAAACAGAGCGTTGCTGAACCCGAAGGTGGCAGCTCCACAAAAGAATTGCCATTAATTGATAATAAAAATAATTGCAAAACGAAAACCATCTCCGATAAACTGCAAAGCAATAAGTTTATAGCAACAACAACAACAAAGCAGCAGCAGCAGCCGCCTCAGCAATTGTCGCCCACCAAAGTAACGGTAAAAACGACAATGGTCGCCATGCAAGAAATGAAAAAGACAACAACACAAAATGGCCAACATCGTCACACTCACTTGATGAAGAGTCCACAACAGCCACAGCAGCCGCAGCAGGAGGAAGAGGACCTAAGCTATGGCCCGGGTATAGTATCAAAACTGCGATGTCGCTATCTAAGTCTGGCTTTGAGAGAATCTCGCCAGCAAAATCAGAAACAAAGACTGCAACGATCCACCAGTCTAAACACCTTGCTGGACCGCGATGACGAGGAGGAGGAGGTGGTGGTGCCCACCGTGGCCACCACCAAAGCTCTGCCTCCACCTATACTAACAGCCAAACCGATCATATCACCCGGAGCCGGTGGCTACATCAAAGCATCGCAGCAGCAGCAGCGTCCCATGAGTTTGGGTAACCATGCCAACCACACAAATGGAGAGGCCCGCTCGCGTCACCTGAAACGCGGCAATGAGGTAATGAAGCGTGCCCGCTCCGTGGAGGCTTTGCTCTGCGAAAAGTCCCCCTGGAACACGCAACGTGCCGCCATTTCCCCTTCAACACCCTCCCCCACCTGCGTCACCATCGAGGATAAGATTCACAATGCCCGCGAACGCCTGCACAGCGGCACCGACACAACTCCACCCAAACGCCTGACCTCCATTATAGATGACACCGAACGTCCGCCACCGGATTTGGTCAAACAGACGCTGAAAATGTTCGAGGCCAGCGCCAATCGTCGTCCAAGGGCCGCACATCGTACCAATGGGGTGGGCGGAGTGGCCAGCAAGGTGGCCAGCTACAAGTCCATCATCAAGGAGCAGCAGGCCAATTCGCCAGCCCCCTTAACGGGCAAAGCACTCTCCACCTCCACACCGAAACCCTTGCGCCAGGAGCCCGACATCATACCTCGCCAGGTGGACTCGCCCGTCACCGCTTTGACCAAACTAATGGGACGCATACAGCTGGACGAGACGGAGGGTGGCACTGAGACGCCCAAACAAACTGAGAGCTTAGTCAGCGACAAAACGACGATGTCGCACGAAGTGATCCACGACGACGACGACGACGAAGGCGACATCGGTGCCGATGACGAAGACGGCGACGCCGCTGATGATAATATGGGTGCGGCGGCGGCGGCGGCAGGCGATAAGCCTAAGCCCCCAACGATCGCTTTGGCGGAAGGAGGCGGCGCCCAGCGATCATTTGTCGCTGCCACCAACGAGAACGCGCACGTCCCCAGCAGCAGCAGCTCCTCCTCGCGCTCCACAGTGACCACCACCAAGCAGATTGGTGTCATCCGACCGCTGTTCAACAACTCCCCCACCCCTTTGACCACTCGCGAAATTGAAAAGAATCGCATCAACGAAATGAAAAAGTCCACAGCCGCTCTAAACACCGAGGCCGCCAGCTCCTTTAGCCCAGCTTCGGCAGCAGCAGCCACCACAACTAGTCTTGACACCGTGATAAGCACCAGCGAAACGGATGCAGCCAATGCTGCGGCCTCACCCATTTGGGCTGTGCGCAAACTGCGCCCGCCCCAAGCAAACACCCATGCAGCAGGTCTCGGCCAGGGTCAGGGTGTCTCCAATTCCAGCACAGAGAACACCTCAATGGTGTTCAACTTCTCCAAGAGCAGCAAGGAGGTGCCGGACTATATTGAAAGCGATGTGGTGATCTTCCGGCGCAAGCGGGATCTGCCAAAGGTGAGTGAATAATAAGCTGAATCCGGCGGAGGGCAGCCTCAATATCGTTTGTTTTTATGTGGTTTCTTTCATTCATTTTTCCTTATATAAAGTATTTTTTTTTTTCGGTGCCATGCGCCATATAAACAAATATGAAACAAAGCAAAAGCACTAAGCAAGAGAGAGATGAGAAGAGAGGAGAGAGGAGAGGAGAGGGGAGTGAGGGAGAGCGATCATGCGCATTTGGAAAGTTCAACAAGGCAAGGCAAGAACGCCAAATTGTTTACCCAGTTAGCTCCGAAAAAAACACAACAACCTACATGGGCAATAACAACGTTTGGATACTCTTTTTGATCGATGATCGACATTAAATGACAGCCCAGGGGTGGGGGGGGCGGTATCTTCATTTATATCTTATCAGCCTAAATTCTTCATCTCCAAGATAAGAATATTTCGTATTAAATCAGATCAACATTTGATAAGTTTTTTTTTTTTTTTTTTTTCTATAACTTTTACATTTCCAATTATGTTCCAATCAATATCAACCCAACCGACCGCCTGTTTTTGGCTTTCCTCATAAAAAACAATTGCAAGATAAAACAATCGTGCATGTTCTCCAACTTCTTTTCCACAAAAAACTCTAAACTCTGAATGGCAGTTGGTAGAAGTTCCCAAATGGGTACAGATATAAGTAGACAGCGGATTTTATGCAACTTTTTAAATAAAGGCAGATTGAGTTGAAAATTTGGATTTAGACTAATTAAATAACCCACTTTCCATTGAAAACTGCATATTCAATATATGCAAATTTTGCATATGCAAAATATGTAAAAAAATATGCAAAAATATGTCAAAAATATGCAAAAATACGTAAAATGTATATAAAATAAAAATCAGGGATGCAAACCACTCGGAAATAAGGGCTGGTTCGGTTCAGTGGTTCACACAGTTTTTGAACCGCCGGTTCGGTTTATTGCATGGTTTTTGGGGCTTACTGAACCGCGGTTATGGTTCGGTTTGGTTCGGTCTTTATTCATTTAATTAACTAAAGAAACATATTTTTGATACAAGAATTCAGATTATTCATTAACAAAGACTTAGGTTTTCAGTTAATCGCGTATGTTCAAAATTTCGATGGCAATTTCCGCATAAACGTTCTTATTTCGTTTTGAAATCCCACAACTTTACATATCAAGTGACGTTGTTGTTAAGTTGTTGTGAGTTGTTTAGAAACTTTGACGGTTTGAAATCGACTACTGAAAGCCAGGCGGATCAAAATCAAAACTTAAATTAACTTCAGTATGATGGAATTTTCGTTAAGATTTCATAATATATGTCCTAGTATTTTTTTATCGACATTGGCTCTTAAGTCTGATAAATCAAACTCCGATGTGGAAAATGTTCCATCTAGTGACACTGCTAAAACTATTTGAGCTATGCTTAAGTTGAATTTTCTGATACATATTCCAATATTTAATAATCTTTAGCTAAACGCTAACAATCGATATTTTACTTTTTTTATGGAATTGAATGAATATTCGTCATGTTTGCATTAGTGTTTTGAATTTTGTTGTATATTAACATTAAATGAGATTTTGCTACATTTTTTCCTTATTCTGATAGCAGGCTTGATTCCTGGAATCTTAGAAATCGAATTCAAAAATAGTCGGAGCTCTTTTTTCCAAAGAGTTGACAATTACTGAGCTATGTTGTCCTCCCTTTTTTCAGCCTTAATTTTATTTATTTATTTATTTACAAATTTAGATAAAATATACAATATTAAATCTAAGTGGTTTGAGTGGTGCTTAGAGTACTAGTAGCTGGACCTTCGACTCTAGCCTTAATTTTGCATGCCTGCCAGCCATACTCATACTAATTTTCTTTTTCAAGCCAATCTCAATTAAAGATAAAAAGTTATCGTTTGATTATTATGTAAGTGGGGGGTCCAACGGATAGTACAATCAAGACCTGACTTATTACAATTTTGGGTCCTTAGCAAATTTAATAAGGTTGATGTTCTTAGCATTTTTTACAACAACTCTGCTTTTCCTAGTATTTTTGTAATATTTTAAAGCAAATTTCTGATTTTGCTATTCGCCAGTAACTCAAAAGCTAAAGTGAACCGAACCGAACCATTTTGTTTTGCGGTTTTTGGTTCGGTTCAACATTTTTGAAAACAAACCGGTTCAGTTTGCGGTTCGGTTCACGAGCGCAAAAAGCGGTTCGGTTCGGTTTAAAACCGGTTCGGTTCAGAACCGGTTTGCATCCCTGATAAAAATTATTATAAATATTAGATACATGGCCAATATAGACGCTTAAATAGAAATTGAAGACCGAACGATCAAAAAATCGCGAAAGTTGAACATTTTCTTATAAGCATTAAATGGTCCAACACCGCAAAATTAGGCAAAATTTCTTATGAGTATCTTAAAAAACACAAGGCGTTGGCAAATTAAAGGTATATAGTGAGCGTTCTAATATATTGGAACATTTTTACATTTTTCATAAGAGCTAAGATTATTATGAACATTTAATAGATGGGCAATAGTAAACGAGTAAATACTGTAAAGGAACAAATGGTCAAAAAAATCGCGAAATATCAAAAATTCACATTTGAGTACAAGTACAAAGGAGGTAGATCAAGTGGCCAAGAAAATCAACGGACCGAAGAAAATTATGAAGATTGGATAGATAGCAATTGATTAGTCTACAGGTGTAGACTAAAAACCGCGAAATTTGTCAAACTTTCATTTGAGTATTATGAAAGCGCAGGCGTTAATTTAATAAGAGTCATAGATTGAATAATCCAAAAATTGGCCAATTTTTCATATGACCTATGATTATTATGAAGATTTGATGGATGGCAATGTCGACGGGTAAATAGGACATGTAGATGGAACGGCTCAAAGAATCGCGTAATTTGCAAATTCTTCATATGATTAAAGATAATTTTGAAGACTTAATAGACGGCATTAGTAAACGAGTATATATAGAAAGTGTAAGCCTTATAGACAAAAATTATTATTTAAGCTCGGTTTTTTTGCAAAATTTTCGAAATTTTTTGATTTTTGGGAATCATTAAGGTTTGATAGATGGCGATTGTAGACGCGTAAATGGTTGGATCCAACGGTCCGAAAGTCGCGAAATTTCTAAAACTTTTTGTATAATGTGGACGGGTAAATTGACGAGTCAAGATCAAGATCGGTCCAAAAAATCCGAATATATACAAAATTTTATGATTTGTTTAGACTATCACGAAGATTTAATGGTTGGCAATTAAAGACGAGTAAAAAAGAGACTAAATTCTTTAGCATTGGTCCTCCATGGTGTATATCGCGGTTCAGTAGTGTCATAATCATGACTATGTTATTATAATTTGTGGTATTGAAAAGCAGTTTCTTAAGTAATTAGCGGTCTTATTACCATGGATAACCATTAGCTGCGAATGGCTCTTATGCATTAGTCCTAGCATTTTTCAATTTATAGGGAGTATAATTTGTTTGGAATTGTTATTTTTTTTGATCCTCTTAGGTATTTTTCCGCGATTTAATGACTTGTCAGTAACGGAAAGTGGTTTAAAATGATTCCTATAATCTTGACTATATTCTTTAGTATTGGTCTTCCATAGTATTTATCGCGTTTCATTATTGTCAAATTCATGGCAATGTTACTATGTGCGGCCATTTGTGGACTTGAAGAGCAGTTTCTTAAGGAATTAGCGTTCTTGTTACCATGGAGAACCGTATTATTTCGCGATTATAAAAGTCGACAGTCACAGTAAATAGGTTAAAATAACTCGCGAAAATAACTTCCGAAACCTGAGCAACTGACGCCGGTCATATGGAAAAATGTATTTCAAAACAGTTTTATAGCAAATCTTTTAGCCGTTTATAAATCAAAAGTATTTTTTATCACTCATCTTCTGTTGGTGACCTTTTAGTAACCCTGGCCTACCAGGAAAATATGTGATCTGAAACATGGAGTTTCATATAATATAGGTTTTTGCATATTTTGCATATTCTGCATATTTTGCATATTTTAATATGCAAATATGCAATTTATGCAATATAGTTTTTAGCGGACTTACATCATTTTTCAATAAAAATAAGATGTGTGCAATCAGAAATTAAATCCGACAAGCGGTTCAAAATATGCAAATATAACATAACCCAACATTTATAAATTTAATCTCGATGCATACTACGATTAATTTTGATATGGGCCTTTTGTCCGTGGGCGTTTTGTCATGTCACCAACCAAAACATATTTATTTAGTCTTTTAAATTCATTTTCATCTTCCCAATACAAGACACTTTTTTTCCAATTTTCAAAGTCCTCTTCCGCTATAGCCTTCAATTCCTTCTCCCTTTTGATTTCTATCGATTCAAAAGAGTGTCCACGAAGCGGTCTCTTGAGTTTAACGAATAGCCATAAGTCCATGGGGCTTAGTCAGGTGAACGATAAGGGTAAATTTGTTGGAGAAATGATTATAAAAAAACTGTTTCTTTTTTATTTTCCAAGAAATTGAGATTTAAGTTTTCTAAGGCTCAAAATAGTTTTCGCTGTTCCTTTTGATATTCCAACAAAGTCAGTAAGGTCTCAGATTGTTAATCAGCGATTTTGATGCTCATTACTTGAGGTTGATGGTCGTCCTGCCCATTTTGACCCTCTTTGAATATTTTGTACCGCTCAACCGAAGGCCTTCTGCAACATTTTCAATACAAAATTTAATGGAACTGCGTTGTTGAATAGTTTCAGACATTATAAAATACGAAAAATTTACTTTTAGCTAAAGGGTGATTTATTTTTTAGCAACTTTCATGTCACATGTTACTGTCAAATATGTTCAGTTTGGTCTTCAATTTAACCATAAATCGAATTACAAACGAATAACGCCTTTAAATCATTAACGGGGGTGCCACAGAAACTTCTTCCAACCAAATTCCAACCGAATTCCAATTCTTAGGTGCCACAGAAATTTCTTTTGGTTGGTTTCAAACCTCTTATGTTTTGTTAGGAGATTATGCAAAGCTCTTTTCTTACTAGCACCTTTTGTCGAAGTGGCGACCTCTACATGACAGCTAGCGGATTAAGGGATGGAAACTAATACCTCATGTTTGGCGCCAACAAATTTTTAAATTTTGCATTATATTGGTGGAGAATGCGACTTAAAATTGAATTATTATTTAAAAATGCATCATAAAACATATAACACAATCAAAAAATATCAGTTAGTCATTAAATTAACCCACATCTAAGATAAGAAACTTTTTGGCGAGAGATTCAGCCGTTTTAAGAGATGGAACATCAATTGGAACATCTGGTGCTCCAACTAGATTTTCTAACTAGAAAATGAAATCTCTAGAAGTTCTGTGGCACCAACAAATTTTTCAAGAGATTTACAAACCAACCGTTGGCAAAATCTCTAGAGATTTCGTGGCACCCCGTAAGGGGGTCGATTTCACATCTTCTACATAGAGCTATCCGTCACATAATTCAGCAAATAACAGAGTGGTGTGAGTTTATCCGAGCAGCTAGCTAGAAGATAAACTCTGTCGAAAAACTATAGTCGCACCTTGTTTTTCAGAAACAGTGGAGCTGGAAAAACTTTGCGATTACCGTTTGAAAGAACGGTAAAAACGAGAGAAAATAATTGACAAACATCAACACTCTCAGTACAAAAACTAACCGTTATGTGTCACTTTCGATTTGCGCGAGGTGCATAACTATAGCCACACAGTTTAATTTTCGTATTCTGTGTTTGCTGGCGGCGATTTTATTTGCGTACACTTGGTTGAGTATCTATTAGTAATGGAGTTGTAAATATGCCAAGTGGGCCAGTGCTGTCAGATATCGAGAAAGGCCAAATTTTGGCGTTCAAAAGTGGGAGTTGTTCATTTCGTGAAATTGTCTGAAAAATTGGATGATCCGACAAAGTTGTGCGAAATATTTAGAAAAAAATGAATATGAAAACAAAAACCCGGAGGACGTCAGCCGACGACAAATCAGTGTGACCAGCGCCGATTAGTGAATGCTGCAATTAATTCATTAAAGAAAAGGGAAAAGTTTTTCTCATTAAAACCCACTTTTCGACCGGTAGTTCCTATGGCAGCTATAAGATATAGTCATCCGATTTTGACAAAAACGTCCAAATCTGTGTAAAAGCGTACAATATTAATAATCGCTGAAGTGGGAGACACGTTAACATTAAAAACAAAAAAGGTTTTCTCACAAAGACCCACTTTTCGAACGATAGTTCCTATGGCAGCTATAAGATATAGTCATCCGATTCGGTCGGTTCCGACATATTAGCAGTGTGCAGTAAAAAGAAGACTCTGTGCAAAGTTTCAGCTCGATAGCTTTAAAACTGAGAGACTAGTTCGCGTAGAAACAGACAGACGGACAGACGGACGGACAAAGCTCAATCGACTCAGCTCGTCGTCCTGATCAAGAATATATATAGTTTATAGGGTCGGAAATGAATATTTCTATGCGTTGCAAACTTCTGGGCAAAATTATAATACCCTTTGCAAGGGTATAAAAATCAACAATCTGCACAAAAGTTTTAACTGCAAATTTCTCAAATAAATGAAGCTTTTTTTTTTTTTATTTTTTTATTTCTTAATTTTTTATTTTTTTTTTATTTATTTTTTTTTTTTTTTTTTTATATTAAAAAAATTTTTTTTTATTTAAAAAATTTTTTTTTATTTTTTTTTTTTTTTTTTTTTTTAAAAACCAGTGCTTGTTGTGGTTATTTGTCAAGATCAGTCTTCAATTTATCTTTCAGCAGCATGTGTGCGCGCGCTCTTTTTATCTTTTATTCCCGTCCACAAAATCTTTATTTTGCTTGGATTTAGTACTTCATCGTGAAGTCACAAAAGACAGATCTTAGCCTTGTGCTTTGGTTGTTCTTGAAAATAAATATTTACATTTCATTCTTAAGTATGTACAAATATTGGAAATGGTCCTGGAAAATCCACACAACAACATTATTATCTTTAATATGTACCTTGGATCAAAAGATTCACGTTGTGGTCGACGAACCAGTGTTTTCCCTCTATATCAGAAAATTTCACACAAATGCCAACTGAATCTAATCATATTCTTTCATATCAATGGCCACACAATGGGTCGTTTTAATGATCTTTTACAATAATTATCTCTTACCATTTTTTTTTGAATGGATGTTAAGCAAACATGGCCAAAATAGAAACGAAACATCAATGTCAGAGAGATTTCCAAAGCTTCTGGCAAACAGAGAGAAACTCTTTTGGTCCGCAAAGATTACACAAAATATTTAGAGTATATTGAACTTTGAGTGCACCCGGAGGCTATAACCCAAGTGTTCAATGATCTAGAGAATTAATTGATCTTCCAGGTGAGAGATCAAGTTCTTCTCTACTTCATCCTTTAACAAATAGAACAGTTATTTTCCGTAATCTTGGGGGCCTTAAATAACTTGTGGAACCAAACAGAGAGAGAGAGAGATGTGCCTGCATCTTGGCAGATGCTTTGTGTAAACTTGGATGCAACCTTTGTTTGCAAGCTCCCCCTCCCTAGCCCCCTGTGTTTTTCCCTCGAGTTGAATAAAAGTCTCAAACAAACCAGTTTTTGATATACTACAACGATATATTATTTCTCTGCTTGTTCTTTGCTTCCTGCTGCTAGCTATAGGCTATAGTCGAGACAAAGATATGACTTGGGTCTGGGAGGAGCAGCGTCAGCAGCAACAGCAGCAGCATTGAGAACTGGACTGGGTACTGGTGCTGGTGCTGGGAGCCAAGCCGGGCAGGGCCGGTGCACAGCTGTTTCCCTTGCCAGCCAAGTTGAACAAAGCACTCTCAAGCGTTGCTGGAAAACCCGTTTGCTTTTGTGCCGCTCTCTCGCTTGCTCTCTGGCACTGAACTCAATTTTGTCAATTCTTTTTTGATGTTCAATTCTGTTGGCTTTTGCCTTGGCTTTTTTTTTTGTATTTTTCTTTTTTTATCTGGGTCTGAACTTTATTATCTTTGGCTGACATATGTGCCGCCACCACATTTAGGCCATCCAGCGTGTTATGAGTCAGATCCATCCTGCTGCATTGATATCACTTTTCCTTTTTTTTTTTTTTTGCAGCCAAATGAACCGGGCTTCGTGTTGCTGGGCGACCTTTCGGTGGAAACCTCCACCGATACCGACTATGATGATTACTCCATGTGCCCACCATCACCGTGTGATGTGGAATTTGAGAATGCAAATGTTGTGATTGATGGCAAGTCCAGCATACGACAGAAAGCCAAAGAATCATCGGTGAGTTAAAGAGCACAATGGGGCTAACTAATTTAAAATAAGTTGAACAAGTTTCTGTTCAGCTGCTCACTGAAAACACTGGTAGCAAAGTGAGTGAGCAACTGAACAAAATAGAACTGATAAGCAACTAAGATAGGCAAATGAAAAGACTGAATAAAGTTAAAACTCACACCAAGGAATGTCCCTCAAGGGGCTACACATAGGCACAACTGAATCGTTGTATTTCAAACCATCGAGAAGAATTTTAAAGTTTTGTGTTTGTAGTAAAAACCAGTAATTTTGGAATGCCGTTGCTAAACGCATCTTCCAGCCACAGAGACTCCTCCGGGTTTGGAAATGTGAGCTTTTTGACTTGGACTATGGTTTACAATATTTTAATAGAAAAGCATAGAACTAAAATTTAGAATTTCGTTATTATACCATAAGGTTTCACTTGTAATTTTAACCCGAAATTCCGGGAAAGTATCGTGTTAAACGACTTGAAGTGTGACAGCAAAAAATACAGTTGATAAGATTACCGGGAGGCCTTTGAAACAGTACTGTACAGACAAACCATAGGTATCCGATATTTAATGTTCCAAATCTTTATTGAATTGTAATCAACAGTTGACCTTGAGCCGGCTAAACATACACTTTAACTTAAATCTCCATAGTTTTGTTATCTTTTATTTTTTACTCTTTTTGGTTCTTTCGTTTTAGACCGTATTTTATAGAGTATTTTTCACCTATGCTTTTATTCTATTTTGGGCCTCTCAAGACCCGGTTTACCCCTTTTAAAGAAGCTAAAATCTCTTCTGCTACCTTTGAGATCCGATCTATCCAGCTCTTTATATAGGATTTTTACAATTTTATACCCATCATGGGCCCACCTAACGACTTTCGCTCTCAGCAACCTAATAAGCTTGTTTTTTATAAAACCGTGAATTAAAATTATGGTTAGTAGCGTATTTTTTTAACTCTCTAGAGGATTTACTCAAATTTAGCTCAGTTCAGTTAGTTTTATATAGCTTCCATTAGATGTCTGTCAAAAGAACAGTATTGATGATGTATGCCTAGTATAAGCTTACGGCCGCGTGAAAACCAATACAAATGGACAAAATATATCTTAAGCAAGAACAAACACAAGGACAATGAATTTTACGAGGAGCCAATTTTTGTTAACGCGGAGTTTTTGAATTGTCGCTGCTGCGTTCAATTTATTTTTCGTGAATTCAATTGCAGCCTTTATTCATGTCAACGTATTTGACTCATTTTTAATACTTTTACATAACAGAAAATAACCCACGCTCGATACTCTCTACGCGGGAAACAACGGGGTAGATCGTCGATAGATTATATTGTACAAAATTTCAAGTATGTTTTGTCCTTGGATGTACTTAAATTAAGTACGAAACATTCTATAACAGAAAACGACTGTTATATTATTAAAAAGAGAACAAAGGTTCTTGAATCAAGTACATTTCGTACTTACGGTTAGCCGAAAAATTTAAGAAAAGATCGTACTTAGTTCAAGTACAAAATTTCTTGGATTAAGGTCAAAATAGACTTACAATGCAAGCTCCAAAAAGTGTGCTACGGAAAGTGCGAATAACTTAAAGTTGAATCTGTTCTTAAAATTCCCTCCTGGTTTTAACACTTTGGTCATGGAGTGGGGGTAGATTTCTGAGCTACAGTATAAACACTTGGTCTTTGATTAATTCATTTCCTCTGGATTTTGATATTATACAGAGACCTAGTCTTGAGTACATTTTGGAAAAACTTAGAATTTTATAGGCTTAAACCAAGAACATTTTGTACCTATTTTTTGAAGTCTATGATTTTGTTTCGTAAATTTTTTGGGGCTAACTTTAGAATTTATTAGACTTCGCTGAAGAACATTTTGCACTTATTTTGAGAGTATATCGGCTGTCTAAGGAACATAACAAACTAATAGAATGACCAAAGATTTTATACTATTCAAAATGTACTTAAAATCCCGAACGTCTTAAACATGTTTTTCGGATATGGAAAAAACTACTTGAAATTTACTTCCGTAAGTAAAAGCTCTTGGTTATTTTTTGAGTGTACCAAAAAAGGGTTGCAATGTGATAGTAATGGGAATGTACGAACAAGAGTAAAAATTTTTTTTAAATATGTGCGCAGTTTTGAAAATGCTTCAAAACAAAATCGAAGAAAGCTTCATGAAGCAAACTTCCCGTGTAAACACGGACTAAGCAACTTTGTTGTTGCGTTTGAGTTTGCTAGAGACATAGGAGAGAGAGAAGAGAGACAGTTGCAGGTCTGCACTCGCCAACAACAAATCCTTACCTCGGGGAGCACACATATGAATTTATTGTTGCTTTATGTAGGCTTATTTTGCGCGTGTGGGCCATATACGCGCCAGCTATTCCGGTGGGTGAATCAACAACGAATGAGTGGCTTGCGGAATGGAGTTGGGCACCCCTGTATTAGACCAACGGAAAGAAGATACTTTACGGAACAATGAAACAGTCTACCGCGATCTCCCACTATACTTTTGGACCTAGAAACACAAGTACTTTGAGGTTAAGCACGCCTTAAACACATAAAACAAAAGACTAAAAGCGTGTACCGACATACTTGGATAACATCTTTCATGTTTAGTACATTTGAAAGCCCATAAACTTTGACACAAACAAAACCACAACGATTTTGCAAGAGAAAAGGCCTATAAATTTAAGCACGATACGATCTACATAAGGTCGCAATCATACATAATTTTATTATGGCATTTGCAAAATTGCTTCCTAATCATAGGAATTCGACAGGTCGCTAGTTTTTCAATGATTATTGTAGTAGCTGTAACTCAGTAGATAAGAACCCTAGCTTATACTTCTTAAAAAATAACGTCCCTTTACCGGGGAATTTACGGCATCACAACAAACTTTACCCCTTGTAACCGTCTATGACTAAAACAGCCTAGTATAAATACTATACATATGTATATGCCACTTGGTATGACTAATCATCACCGTGTGGCGTATAAAAATACTTCACAACCCCACGGCAAAAGATAGTGTGCGGTGCTTTTTTCTGTTTTTGTTTTCTAGTTTCAGTTTGGTTTATTTTTTTGGTGTTCCAGTTTCTCTTTTGGTCGAAAAGGATAAGATAAGATAAGAGGCAAAGAGTCGGTCGTTTGTATTGAAAGAAAACTAAATGGATGCAATGTTTGACCATTGGAAATGATAAGGTAAATTATCAACAGGGTTTGTAGACGAGGGGAAGTTATTCTTTTATCGCTCCTATTTATTTAGTAGCTATTAATCAAAATGCATTATATTTGGTTTATTTGGGATTTCGGCCGGGTGCGTTTCATCAATGAGACAGATATGGTCACAAGTGGAGTTGCGCACCACTTCAATGATCACAAATTCAAAGTCACAACCTCCCCCAGATGAAGCTCTATGAGTCATGGTCATTGTCGTTGTTCTCGTTTAACCCTAAAACAATGTTCAGCCACTTGAAATTGAATGACTAATTGATGACGGGGGGTTGAAATATGGAACGCAGGAACCACCAGCCAGCCTGATCATAATACAAAGAAATGCCTGGCACACATAAATCTGCCAAAGGAATAACGGGAAGTAAAAGTGAGTTGGCTTATTCATGCAACAACCCAAATACGTGTAACAGTAAACGCAGAATAAAGAGGAGACCCCAAAAAGTGGGTCTAACCCAAATTTAAAATGAAAATGAAAGGCTCCAGTATATGAAGCCTTTGTTCAGACTTGTGAAAGTTATCAATCGGAAAAGTTTGTATGAGGAAAAATGTTTTTATTTTATTCGACAGTGTTGAAAGTGTCAGCTTGTAAGCAAAGTTCTTTACAAGATTAGGAAAATTTAGTATATAAATCATTTATTTTATTCGATTAATTGGATTAAGGAAGGCAAAAGTGGAGGAAAATCAGTAAGATGGGAATCGGCAAAAGTAATCGTCGTTCCGGTATTAAAGTTTATGTGAATGAGCTAAATAATAAATTTGTGGAATTCATTATACCTGAGACTACGTGTAACAAGTTCCCGAGTGCTCTACCTTACTGTGATAATAGCTTTAGTTTTATGTGTCTTAGAATGTATTCTTAACTAAGAAATGCTGTTGTGAGAAGAAAGTTCTTAGTCGAAACGTTTAAGTCAGGAAATTGTTGTTTACTCATTTTCACTTCTTTTTTTTTTTTTTTTTTCTTTTTTTCTTCTTTTTCTTTTTTTTTTTTTTTTTTTTTTTCCCCTTCCCCCAGGGTCCACGCCTTTGAGTTCTTTTTGGCAGGAGAGGCAGCGCAAACGTTCTCTCTAATATTCTTTGCTCCATGTTGATAATGTTAATCCTAGATTTGTAAAAATGTTACTTCCATTACTACTTGATCCCGTCACACACATCATAAACACTGCCATCACAACGTTTACCTGTCCCTGTCTTTGGAAGAAAGCTAAAATTCTACCTATTCCTAAGACAAATAACGAGTTCAAGCCCATATCTATTTTGCCATTTCTGGCTTAAGTTTTAGACCTAATAATAATAAGCTAATGAGTTCTAAACAATCTGGATTTAAGAAAAAAGAGGTTGTATAATTGCAATTACAAGCATTGTAGAATATATTCGTCAGCAGTTGGATTCTGGTTCTGATACTTTTTTAACACTGCTAAGTCCTTCGACATAGTCAACCACGACATTCTTTGCAAGAAAATTAAACATCTTAATAACTTCATAAGCACTGCTGTTAATTTTATTAGGTCATACCTCACTGATAGGCTCCAAGCGGTTGTTTCTGGTTCATGTACCTCCAATTTTACTTCATTGTCTCGTGGTGTGCCGCAAGGATCAGTTTTAGGGCCCCTATTGTGTTCTGTTTATGTTAACGACTTACCGAATGTTCTGTCTAATTGTGATGATCTGTACGCAGATGACGTCCAAATATATATTAGTCGTTCGCTGTCCCAGATTGAAAACTGTGTATTAGTTTCTAACAATGTTCTCAATAAAATTAACCTCTGGGCAAAAGAGAATGGTTTGGGTTTGCATCAAAATGTATTGTTGCCCCCAAAAAACCTGTTGATACAAGTCTGTTGCGAAAATTGTTTTTAAATAACACGCCCATTCAATACATGGAACAGGCAGTAAATCTAGGGATAACGTTTAACAACACATTGTCGTGGAGTGAGCATATCTCAACAGCAACTAGTCGGACTTATGGGCTGCTACGGCAGCTCGCAGTGTCACCGTTGTTCCTGCCTTTCAACATCAAGCATTTTATTTTATGGTGTAGAAGTTTTTGGCCACTGTGACTCGAGTGACATGCGTAAGTTAATGGTGGCATTCAATTCCATGTTGGGCGTATGGAACGTATATCTCATTTGTCTTATAAGATATTTGACCTTAGCCTCACGAAATGGATTGATTCGGACTCTCACATTCCTCCATAAAATCATAAACTCTCAGGAACCGTCTTACTTGTTTCAAAAATTAAAACCTGCTCTCTCACAAAGAACCAATAATTTTATTTGTCCCAGAACCAAAATGCTGTGCCAGGAGAGGCAGTTCTTTGTAAATGCTATTCGTCTATGAAACGATTTACCTTACAACCTCAAAACTCTTAGAGCACCCCTCAGTTTAATGTAAAACTTAAAAAACACCTACAAATCGACATTTAAATCCACTAAAAGTAATTAAATAGAGTTTTATTTTTCTGGCGACCCTCTAATTTACCTACCGTAGATAAAAGTAACTAAGTCGGCAAATGTATGTCAGCAGAAGGAATCATTCCGACCTATAGTTATAATCTTGATCAGCAACAGCCGAGTCGTTCTTTCTCGTCCGTCGTCCGTCCGTCCGCTGTAGAACACCTAGATCTCGAGATGGTAAGAGATAGGTTTGACATGTATGGGACAATGCTTCTTTTATCTGCACGCAGATCAAGTTTGTTTCAAATTTTGGCCACGCCCCCTCCCGCCCCCGCAATTTGTTTTAACTCCTACAGTTTTAAAGATAGACGATTCGTACCTCTAGAGATAGTTAGTAATTAGCAAATTGAATCGATTTGCCGAAGAAGATAAAGATCGGATAAACGGTTCTCAGTTATAAGCAAAAAGGTAACCAAGCCCTCCCCGCTACCACCCTAAAAAATGTTGCATACTTTTTGGATGGTCACACTAAGCAACGCTGTTAAACATGTTTTTTCATGAGTAACGGGTATATCGAAGTCGGTTAGAGCCGACTTTAACTTACGCTCTCGTTTTTAATTAGTGAGTTTAGCTGGCTCTAGGTCCGAAAAAGTTGTGTTTGTTCACAACTGAAAACAACTTATGCATTACTGTACACCAAAAATGAGCTGGTTGCCTATACGGTACCGTTTCATTATTCTCCCGAATGAATCTTCAGTGGGCTTATCGCTGGAGAACACATCGCTTCACCAAGTAATTAAATTTAATCATAGATTAAAACCGAAACAAATATCGGTTTGGGTTACGGTTACTGTTTTGGCCGATCGTTTTTTCCGGTTACGGTTATATTACGGTTGTGGAATATCGGTTACGGTACTGATTACGTTTATTTACCTCATTCTGTTTCGGGTTTGGGTTACGGTTACGGTTATTAGTATAAAATATCAATTTGACAATTCATGCAGAGAAAAGCTAGGATTCATTATAAATTCTACTCCTGAAAACAAACGCTCAACACTTATTTGTGTGGGTAGCAAAACTTTCGATAATTAAAAAATATCTGGAAATATTGTTTAATTTTTTCCCACTGTTCCAATATGTGTCCTTCTGCCAAGCCATATTTTTAATAAAGATGTCAGATAGTTTTTAATTAGAACTGTTGGAAATTTCCGAGCAACTTGGATTTGGACTGTTTTTCCCTGATAATTCAATCTTATTATGGTTGTCCAACAAATTAATACAGTGAATTTTCTGCTCGGCAGATAAAGACACATTATGTGTCGGATCAAGAAATATTGCACATAAGTAAGCATCATTCCCGAACAGACTGGTTCTCTAAATTCTAACTTGTGATACCATAGTTTGTTCAATTCTGAATTGTTTTGGATTTGAAATTAACATTGAATCTAGATAGAACCTATGGTTACAGAAAAATTCAGAATTAGCTGATGGCAAATTTGAGCCTAAGTCGTATCGGCCAAACTTTCCAGCATCCAGTGCAATATCACATATGTATATAGAAAGATGAAGAATGTAAGGATTTTGGTTAGCTGCACTCACTTTTTCTCGTTCGTTCTCTTTTCTTTGTGGCCGTCAGCAATAGTGTGGCGCAATGTATGCATATAAAATGTTCATTGTGCATATATCAAATTTACTTCAGAGCCGGCCATGCACAACTGAGTGTCAAAGAGAGAAGGGCATATTTTTCTGTCTTCTCCAAATGCCCAGGTCTAGACCAAAGCCGGCCAGCCATAGCTGCCAGGGGCCGAAGTCACTCATGTTTTTTATGCAAACGCAAGCAGAACAAATGGTGAACGTGAATCGGTGAACACTGAATTGCATGAAAGTGGTAGGCTGTAGTCTGCAGAGAGCTCTCTTACTGACTAACACAAGCACACTTTTCTGTTCTCTACATTATCCCGGCACTGATTCACTTTAATCGAAAATTTTACTAGTGGAGGAAAACCGAATTTAACCCGTATATATGTTTCTGTTTCGGTATGGTAATAAAGGTTATAGGGTTACGGTTATAAGAAAAACGTTTTTTTCGGTTACGGTTACGATTTCAATCTCTGAATTTAATTATTTCTATTTATATTCAATATTTTTTCTTCTTTTTATTTCCTTTTAATATTTGGCATCCAAACTCTTTTGAATTAGGTTAAGTTAGCAATTATTCTTTTAATTATAAATTGTGAAAATTTTTGTTATACCGTAGTAAATAACACAATCAATTTAAGTCTAACTTGACTTGAGATTAATTGCTCACCAAACTCGCTTTTCAATTGGTCCATGGTTTCCCTACGACTTTTGGCATGTGGCACCGTATTGTTGAAACCATATGTCAACCATGTCCAATTCTCTAATTTTAGGCAAAACAAATCGGTAATCATCGCACGGTACTTTGTCCCATTGACTGTAACGTTGTGTTTTTTCATCATTTAAAAAAAAAAAAGTACGGTCCAAAGAACCAAACTGTGCATTTTCGCACAGGGAATGTTGGAATAGGGTCCAATAAAGTGAAACTGGTGCGTCATGTGATCTAAATAGCTTGAATAGCCTGTGTTCGATGAGTCAATTATGACCACCATAAAATGTACGTAGTTTGCGAAACACATTTCTCATAGAGCACGAATTGTGATAATAAAATTCAATGATTTGCAAGAGCTGTTGGTTTGTTATTATGTACATGATGAAATGGCAAACCTTACTAAACATTTTTGGCGTTGCCACATGTTACGAATCACGCGTAAAGTGCCAAAAAATGTACACTGAAAAACCTAATAGGATAAAAGTCACGGGTAACTATTTACCATGTCCATACGAGGTTCTTCTGTCCATTCTATTTACAACGTCTGCCCTCGTTCGTCTTGTTCTCTCGTCTGCCTATCTCTACTCTTCTGAATCATTCGGTGTACAGTGTGACCATTTTCTCTGTCTTAAAATACCTTAAGACTAAAATACTAATCAATACATTTGTACATTCTCGGCGCCTATTTTCAAATAATTCCAAAGTCTAAATTAAATTTTTTAATGCAATCGACTTCATCTTTATTTAACGGCTTATGAAAATTGTAGCATAGCCTAGCGGTTATTTTGCTGCAAACCTTTGAAATAGAATCAGACCGTCGTCAAGCTAACAGTTCAGTTCCTAGCTAAGATATGGTCTACTCAAAGCGAAAGACTCTACCAATTTCGAAACTGTGTTAAAATAACGACCAAAGTTGTCAAATAGCCTTCAAAATTTCACACCACATTTTGTACAAAAATTAGTCGATAGTTTTCTTTCAAGTTGGTTAGATCTCTTGAGGGTTTCACACGCTTCAGTCGTTGCACTTGACCTTCAGCATGAAGTTGGCTTAGTTTAGGGGCTAACTTGTTGACATGTTGACAAAGTCTTTTCTCCTATGTGATCGAGCGCAACGACTGATTATGTGCTCTCTCAAGTGTGTCAAAAGCTAGGTCAGGTGAAGTCGCTGGAGCAACTAACTAAATTTTTTTGTGTTCTCTTTGCAGTTCCGCGTCCAATTCAACGATACGTTAACGTCTACGTTTGAATATCCCTCCGAGTCCTCGCTTATCATTGATGATCCACCGTATGCCGATCCATTTGGCGCTCATCATCATCAGCTTATGATGGCGGAACAGATGCAATTGCTGCAGCATCAGCAACAGCAGCAGCAACAACAGCATCATCATCATGTGGCCGTCGATGAGATAATTGAGCTTCCCACATCGACAGCATCGTCCCATAAAACCTCATCATCATCGGCGTCTTCATCAACAGCGACCAGCAATATGCTGGGGAATTTACCATTAGGTAAGTATTATCCGAATAACCGATGTGGCATGAACGAAATGGAATGGCTTGCTCTCTCTTGCCTGATTGCCTGCCTGCTCTGCTGCCTGTCTGTCTGTCTCTGTTTCTCCTCCTTCACTCTATTCTCTCTCCTTCTCTATCTATGTCTGTCTCTCTTTGTCACACTGTGTGTGTGTGTCTCTCTCTGTCTGTTGTAACTCTTAACTGCATTTGTGTTTGATTCTAGTCCTACTACTCTTAATTCTTGATTTTAAATGCTGTGCTCTTGAGCTTTGTTTTGTTTAATTCATTTTTAGGGTTCGTAAATAACACACAGGTTAAATACACAATTGGAACAATTTGTCGAAAAATAGTGTCTAATTCTCTCGGAAAGATAAGTTGGAAGCAGAGAAGCCAAATTTGGTAACCATTTTAATATGCTAAACCGAAACCCCCAAGCAAATCGGTTTTGTTTATCGATTTGTTGACAAGGTAATGTCCCTATCTGAAGAATCAGGTTAGAGCACTTGGATTCTGATGTATGCCGGGATGACTTTATTGACCTGGAAACAAAATTGAAGTCAAATTGTTGGTCTTTACATAGCACTTGAATTATATTTTGCCTAGAGCCTGTTCTATGCTCCGCTACGTTCAGCTCTATGCCAGCCAATTGAAAGATTCTTACACTAGGTTGAGCCTTTACTTTGTTGGAGAATGTTTTGTGCATTTGGATTTCAGGTAAAGGGGCTTAACAGTTACAGCTTCTGCCACACAACTTTTGTAAATCTTTGCCGCAGTATTCTAATAGGTGTGTTCTGTTCTATATCCCAACTCTGAATCATAGAAGAAATACGACCTTATTTTAGCTAGCATGGATAGTACCATTTTCCCTCCAACCCTTTTCCCCCATCTAATTTTCCTAAGGAGCCTTTAACTCCTTGCCCTTTTGCATGCACTTTGACTCTGAAAGCCTAATATTTCCATCGGATTTTTTCCATTTTTAGGCATTAAATTGTGACTGTTCATAACTGGAAAACCTTTCTTTCTTTTGGTATTTTTTGGCTTTTTGATTGGTTTAATCTTCTTCTTTGGCCCGATATTTATATTGGCATAAGTCAGACTTGACAGCTTTACAAATTTAGGCGACTAACTTAAGGTTTTACGCAAGAACAAACATGGAAATCTGGTTACAGATAATTGAAGAAGTTATTTCTCGACAATATCAAGAAAGACCCACCAAACCATCACGAAGACTGTTTAACCCTAACTGATCAGCTAGCGCTGATGAGTTGTCCACATAATTGTTTAAGACTGGCTGCGAGGAATTGTTAAGGTGCTTGCATCAACTCCCAACTAGAATACAAAGTTTGTCCGGAAAGTAATAGGCCTGATTTTCTTTCGCTGCCTCTGTACTTCGGAGCGTGCGCTCACCGACTGGATACGGTAGAGGGCGTTCCGTACGGCGCGCCGCGGCGTAACGAACGAGCGGCTGGTCTGTTGTCACCCAGCATCTGGAGAGTCAGGACAGGCATTTTCGCGCGACGTGTTTCTGTGAGTGGTGCAAGCCGGCAAGAGGCGGTAAATCTGCTACAGAGATGTTTGATATGATCAAGCAGGCTTACCAAGATGTTGCTTTAGCAAGAAGTGGTGTGTTTCGGTGGCAACAGGCCTTTTTGGAGCGCCGTGAAGAGGTCGCTAATAAAGATCGTGCTGGAAGACCTTCGACTTCGACAAACAGCGACAATGTAATTCGTGTGCGCAAAGTTTTGAACTCAGACCGTCGACTAAGTATTCGTTTAACTCTTAATTCAAGCCGGAACAATGGCAGCGAACGCCACTGATTGTTTGGGATACCAGTGAAACAGCTGTATGACCACCTAGCCTCCTTTGTGTTGTGTTGTGTTTCCCTAGCTTTTTGAAGTTATGTGCAAACATAACGAGACCTAGAGCCAGCGTACTTTTGATGGTTTGATTATCATAAAAGTCGTTAAAGCACACATATTTCATATTTCATTATAAATTTTTATTAATATGCATATATTAAAACAAAGAACGGCTGGACGGATTTCGAAGATCTTCTCCTCACAAGTAATGTCCGGCAAATCTAAGTCCACGTCATCTTGCATTTCATGCGGACGCTCATCGTGCGAAGCCAATTCGAGCCCATGCACACGGGAAACATATTTTTTCTTCGCGAATTTTCTTCACCACACGAATAAATATTTATTTATTTTAATCATTCATTATAAATTTTAATAATTAGTGCGCATTGCTATGGATTCCATTGGCATGTTGTGAAATATTTTGAGATAGGGTGTTCGAGAATTGATATACCTTTTTTTCAAATCCTTTCCTATTGTTTGCACACGCTCTCTCATAGAAAAAAATTAGAGCGTACGGCTCTCTCTCTCTCTCTCCAAAAATTTTGACAGGCGTTACGACTCATCACCGTACAAAGAGCAACGCTGGGTTGACGAATATAGACCGACTGAAACCAGCCGTACTAGAGGGTTGCTTTAAAAAAGGCACTGCAGGTTCCTTGCTTGCTCCAATTACCTTGGGATCAGTCTACTACATATTGCTTTTAGGGTTATGTCTTGCCGCTTAAAAGCACACTTATTAAACCTTATCACTGTGGCTTGAGACCTGGTAAATTCGCCACAGACCACCAGATGTTCATATTCGAGGGTGCCACAGAAATCTCTAGAGATTTTGTCGACGGTTGGTCTGTAAATCTCTCGAAAAAAGCGTCGACGCCACAGAAATCTTCGAGATTTTATTTTCTTATTGGAAAATCTATTTAGAACACCAGATGTTCCAATTGAAGTTCCATCTCTAAAAACAGGGCTGAAACTCTCGCCAATTTCCCCTTTTATTAGGTTAATTTGATGTTTAAATGAAATTTTGTTGATTGTTTTATATGTTTTATGATTCATTTTTAAATCATAACTCAAATTTAAATCACATTCTCCAAAAATATAAAGAAAAATTTATAAATTTGTTGGCGCCAAACATGAGGTATAACTTGCAGCTCTTAATCCGCTGCCTTTCAAGTAGATGGCGCCACCTATCCAAACACGGCAGGTTTGAAACCAACCAATAGAATTTTCTGTGACACCTAAGAATTGGAAATCGGTTGGAATATGGTTGGAAGAGGTTTCTGTGGCACCCCCGATTGCGACAAATCCCGGAGAAGATCCTTGATACTCAGACCAACACCTACCTTTATTTTTGTTGATTGATCTAGTCGGTATTTGGTTGAATGTTTTCTAGGAATTAACTTTAAAAAGTCGATAGATTCATGCTTAAAAGTTTTGAAATTGGGAAACAGAAACTTGCAAACCAAATTTCCAGAAATATCTCTTAACCACTGAACCGAATCAGTAAAACCCAGCAGTTTGCAATCCTGGCTCAGATTATAGTTCAGCTTCCCTTTATTTCAATCTTTGTTTATTGTTCCCATTGTTCAGATCTCAATGTTATTGACTTTTGTGTGTTATTTTACGAACCCTGTTCATTATCATCATCGTCATCGTGTTGTTGTTCCTATTATAGTTTAACACTTGTGTTTTTTTTTTGTGTTCTTTCTTAGAGGGGGTCTAATTAACACTGAACACTTGACATACTGCACACCCTTGCACACATGCACCCACATCTGAAGCAACAACTCGAGGTATGACACAGAGAACTTGTTTTTCGAATAGATAAATCGCCGCCAACTGCCTGGCCAGGGAATGTCCCGTGAATTGTTACTCCAAAAAGTTATAACAAACAGTTTGCATACTTTACAGATGCTGATAGCACAGCACAGATAGCTGACCCTGCCTCCGTCTCCGTCTCTGTCTCAGTCTCCACCTCAGTCTTATCTATGATCAGGGCCAGGACCATGGGCAAATGCGGCTGTTGTCCCTGGCCCAAGCTCAAAGTCCTTGGCACACAGTTTCGCAAATTAACTCAGCTCATCAGGTGGGTGTGCAGCTCTTCAGCAGCCCAGCCCCAAACCAATACCACGCTATCTTTAGAACCGCACCGACCCACCCAAAAACCCCGCCCAACTACTCAAAGATCCAAGGCCAGGCTTTCAATTTTGCCTCACGCATATTTGCAGATTACCCAAAATTAGAGAAGGGTATTATCTTGCAACAGCCAACATCAGCAGCTGCAACAACACCACTACCACCAACACCACCACCAGCACCAGCACCAGAGCAACAACAGCCAGTGTCCAGACCCGACCCAGTCGAAGTCGCTGCCGCAGCGCCGCTCCCGCTCCACCGTAGGATGAGGCCATCGGTTTTACTTAAGCCTCAATATGCCTGCTTTCTGCAAAATGATGCACTGCCTCAGCCCAAGCCGCAGCCCCGCAAAGCTGCCTCATTCTCGCATGGCCAACAGCAGCAGCCGAAGCCACCGCAGCAGCAGAGTAAATATAAACTACCTACCACAACCACATCTACAGCTCGCAGCAGCAGGAGTAAAATCGATAGTAGCTATCGCCGACGTCCCAGCTTGCCGGCCATCCGTTCGTCGTTGTCGTCGTCGCTAGCTCTACCCAACGCCTCCACAGCCCTGCTCCAGGCACGCATACCGGGCAACACGCTGTACTATGTCTGAGTTCTCCAAATCTCCAAATATCAAAAAAACAAAATAATACTCGTTTACTCCTCAAAATCGAAATGTAGGCATACTGCGAAAGCTTTTTACTCGTATTGTATAACCTAGGCTAAAGTTGGTTCTCCCCTGACCCTGCCCCCCACACCTGCTGGTCTCAACTGGTGCACCTCATAACCAACCTGCCACCACCTTATATAACACTAGATTTTAGTAAGTGCTATAAATATTTATGGGAATTCAGGAACCACACATGCATCAGCTATTTCTTCTTCCGACTTCTAAACAATGTTACCTGTAAATAGCAGCTCCGCTCTACGTTTATGCGGAGATGAATACAATTAATTTTTGGAATTGGAATTGGTACTTTTAAGACGAAAACAAAGCTTCTAATCAAACCTAATCTCTTTTAAACGGTATTTTACATATAAATTGAAAATATGTGTGTAAAAAATTCGTCATGAAAATACACAATTTAAGCCCCGTACGCAAAACGACAGAAAATTGCTTTCGTCACAGTATTTCATATAATTAGAAGCACCTTGGCTTTGCTTTGATGCTCATGTGCTGTTAGAAATTGTTTCTACTTATGTGAAATACTGTGACGAAAGGAATTTTCTGTCGTTTTGCGTACGAGGCTTTACTTTATAGTTAGTTTTTTAAGCTTTCAACAGAATCTCAGAATCCATGCTTACGCAAAAACTATTCCTCCAAATTTGGTTTAAAACCCGGTTTAAAATCGCAAAAAAGTAAAAATGGTAGCAAGACCAATAATATACTTTATTAAACCTTCAATTTTATGCCGGCTCGAGGTCTCCTTATGCTTGTACATAACTTCAAAAACAGGAAAATTAGACACCACCAAGGAGTCTAGTTGCTCGTAGAGCTGTTTCATTGGAATCTCTACCAAATCATCAGCGATCTTTGCCCGTTTGTACTGAAGACAACAGCTACAAATCCAGGCCACAATCGTTTGGGAATTTCTAAACGACTTGAAAGCCAAAACCGGCACTTAAATCAATACTTTGCTTTTTATTGAAGAGTTTCGGTGAATTTGTTATAAACTGATCAAAAAGGCAAATTGAAATCGTAATCTAAAACAAAATGAAAGACCTCAGTCTGGAACTGAATTCTACTTTGCATGCTGTCCAAATGAGCATCTAGTATTGGACCGAGCATAAAGGTTTTCCCTGAAACTTAAATGTCCGACTAGACTTTAAGAAAACCAGATCAATGCATAATTATGGGTTTCGCGAAATCCGCCAAAGCTACTTTTATGAAGATTTAGTGGAGTAACGGGCGATCTCCAAAAATAATTGGGTTTTTAGTATTATTTAGAATTATAGAGTTGCCGCAGCAGTATATCTATCTACTGTGAATACAACAGTACAAAGATGTGCTAAATGAGCGCGCTCTCGCTTGGCTAAACGCCAAAATGAGCTTGTGTGCTTTGCATTAGTATGCCGAAAGTATGAATACTAAGATCAGATTTTGAAAAAATTTTATCGGAAAATGTAGAAAATTTCATTTTCAAAGAGTTTTATGAAACTTCCACAATGACTGCTTACCTTCAAGGTGGTCCAGATTAGAGATCTGCAAGAGTGCCTGCTTTTTTGACTGTATTAATACATACTTTCTTTAAATGCGTATGCGTGTGACTGACACTCATAATTTTACGGTCGAATCAAACACATATTCTTTCTATTATTGGTATTTTTGGGACTGAGTGTTTGAGTGTGTGTGTCTGTCAAAGTGGTTGTTTCTGTATTAAACGCACCGCATGCCACAGTCACACATAAGTAAAAACATAAATATGCATTACTTTTATTGCTCTCTTTCTCTTCTCTTCTTTGAAAAAGCAATGGCAAATCCCGTATAGTTGTGTTGTTACCTCAAGAGAGGGTTATACAAAGATTTTTTTGGGGTGATTCCATCAACACTCACTCTCTGCTTGTCGAAGTCGAAGTTGGCACTCATAACCGAAGCACAAATTGCCATGAGTGTTGTAAGCCCCGCATACAGTAGTTACAGACACTCGATTGTGGAAAATATGAAGTAGGAATGCGGTACATTTGTTGTTGCGGTGCACTTGGGCAGATCTTTGGTCCAGATTAAATGGATGACAGTTTAGTTCTCTGCTATAAGCTTCAAACTAGTGTTGTCGATATTTCTCAAAATATCAATATCGATAATATCAAAAATTCCAATTTTCAATATCGATATTTTATATATCGCTTACAAAAAACATCGATATATCGATATTATCGTTGTTTTCTAAATCTTAAGAAACTGAAAAGCTTTTAAGGAACTTATAAACCATAAAACTGCTTGTGACGATTTCTAGAGACCGTTATATCAAATTTTTTCAATAGTTTCCAATAGTTCAAACACTATTTTAAACCTTAAAAGCGTGTACTCAAAGGACATACAAATTTAGTCAGGCACACTACTTCGTATAGGTAAGGCTCTGGTAAAAATTGTTCTGATTTCAAAGCAGTAGAAACGTGTTTTTTTTCATGTAAAGTATTGTGACGAACTAAATTTTTATCTTATCTGAGTGTAGGCCTTAAAGACTTATTGCTTAGAAAAATATCTAGTGGAGAATTTAAGAGAACCCAATTTCTTCAGTCATTCTGCTGCGGCTGTCTGTAAATCAGCGATTGTTACCTGATGCCTTTCAAGGGCCAAAGACATTTCACTATTTACACATAAACAAGTTGAATGTTTGCCGAAGCTGAGGCCAAGAAAGTAAAGTATCGAAATGCTCTTTTAGACAGCATTAAGAAGTCATCCGCACTAGCTCTCCAATAACCTATTGGGTTCATGACGATATCTTCAATATATTCTAACAATGACACCTAATATTGGAGCGTACTGCTGCATCCACACCTGTATGATTAATTCTTAAATGCGATTTAAAGTTGTATTACCAGATGACTTATCAGGCTAGCCATATAATTTGCACCTATTACCAATAGTAACTTTTCTGATATATCATTTCTAAAAATATCGATAATCGCTAATATCGGTATACAAAATATCATATCGGAATAACCCTTATCGTCCAACAAAAATATCGATATATCGATAAAATATTGACAACCTTACTCCAAACCCATTTTCAAAGTTACACATTAAAAAATATAAACAACTTGACTTTATAATTTTGGAAAATGTACTCCTAAGCAGCGACTGGTACCCAGGGGCCGCAGACATTTCGCTATTTACACATACACGAGCCTAACGCTTGCGTCGAAATTTAGGCCAAGTGAGTAGGCAAATCGAAGCTGGTTTACGGCGCTTTATTTTCGCTCACCAATACACTCTTACTTTTTGGCCTTGCTCTCGCTGGCAATCGGTGCCCTAAAGTCGAAAAATGGCCGATAAACTGTTGTATGAAACTGTTTTGGTTTTCATCCGATCATTTTTAAAGATCTATTTGAAAATTCAACAATGATTCTGGAAAATTCAACATGTCATAAAAATGTTTCATATTCTTTCAATGAAAAACTCTTTTGGTGAAATACTTACTTTCTCTTAAGATTCTCAGTGGTGCCCAAACACACACTATCAAGCTTTGCGAATCTAGACATCAAACATGAGCGCAACAAGCAAACAAACAAATGCCTCGTGAGAGAAGAAAAAGCCGAAAGTTCGCGTCGTGAGAGAGCAAGCCGCCAAACGTGCTATTTATAGAACACGTGTGTTCGCTCTCTCTATGCGTGTGTCGACTGCGACGCAGGCAAAATTATGCGTTCCTATCTCATGGGATAGGCTTTTGGCATTTTGGGCACCACTGTCTTTAGATCAATCGCTTTGAATTTCTCTGGAATTCTTTGAGGAATTTTTATTACAAATTTATGGCGAAACGTCACAAGGATTTAAAAAATATTTTCCCTTCTGCCTGCCCTTTTTCTAGTTTGAATATTATATGAATTGTAAGGTTGAAATATATAAAAAAATATGTATGAAAGACCTAGTACAAGCACAATACAAAATCTATTTGACTCAACTGTAAAAAGTGGTCCTGTACATGAATACTTCTTAAGATTTTAGTCAACTTTTTTTTTAATTCGGATTTAGGAACGTTAAGCTTTTTAATGCTTGAATGACAATCCTTTCGCCAAGTTCGAACAAATCTTTTCATGATGCAATAACTACAGTAGCTTCCTTATTCTCAGTTGGCCTTGTGGTTCAATGATGTAAATGTAAAATTGGCTGACAGCTCCTCCAACGGGGCCAAACCAAGCTTCTCACAATCTCTAGGCGTGTGTGCCTTAAATTTTTTCGCACAAGAGAAAGGGACCTACAGTTTAACGCCGAATCCGAACGGCAAAGTTTGAGAATTTGCTTTTTCATGGCTAGATGCACAGCTGGCGCCAATAGCTGGTGAAGGTGACCGTATGTGTAAAAGCTATTCTTCTAATAAAAGAAAAAAACTTTTTTTTATTATTAGATGTTCAGAGGCGGGATCGAACCCACGACCTCCCGCCCAGCAGTCCGGCACACTAACCACTGGGCCACAGACGGCCACGGTTCAATGATTTAAGGTTGCATTTTTCCGTCCGGTTAGATCAGGATCTTAGTATTATAATAAGACCCAACTTTACTACAGAAAACTGACATGCTATGACTGAAATGACACTTTCAGTTTTAAGGGAAAATTTAGAGTAAGCTAGAGTAAGCTTCTTAAAGGAAAAATTGGAAAGTGTCATTTCATTTTCTATCAGGTGTTTCTCTACCCATACTTAGTATACAAATTGTACAATTCTTTACAAATTCCAAATTGGCTCTGACGTATAAACCAGTTCAGTTGGTGCATTGTGTAAGCTTATCCGTTTGTATGTATGTATGTATTTGTAATATTTATGTAGTGTTTTTTTGTACTATTATTTCCATTTTATGTTTTTGGTTTTTCATTTTTTTGTTGTATTAAACTATTTGGTATGCAGCAGCACAATGCCAAAGGGGGGGAGTCAGGGGGCGGCATGTATTGAATTGCAATTGTTTGCTAGTTACGCTAACCATTTCTGTTGTTTGTTGCTTGCTCTCTCCCTCACTCTCTCTCTCTCTCTCTCCCTCTCGCTCGCTCGCTCGCTCTGGCTCACTATACTTAATTCTTCTCTCTCTCTCTGTCTTATTCTAAATGCGGTTTTCATTTCAACTTTTTGTATTCTTGTGTTTTTATACTAATTTCTTTTGCAGATATTATTTAAATGTAACAGAAAGAATGAAAAAACAAAAACAAACAAAAATAATATCTATATATGCATAAAATGTATAACCAAAAACAAAAATATAACAAAAACTGAAGCGTAGCCTCCGTCTACCCGATGTGAACACAACAACAAAAGTCAATAAAAATAGATATGCCAAAACACCTCTAACAACCAAATGCACTGAAGTTCGTTCAGATTGCCAACCACTTCAACTGGTGGTTAGCAGAGCAAACGAAGCCTAACAAACAAAACTAATCGCCAATTCATATTACTTCTTAAGGTAACTAACCCCGCAATTAGATGACAAAAAAAAAATGAAAAACACATCGCACGCTAGAAGGGATGCTGATACAAGGTAGTAGTGTGGGGTTGTTTATGAGTAAGTGAACAAAAGTGAAGTTGCCCACGGAAAATCTTAAGCTACGAAAGTAACGTACACCGTCGTAACGTACCTAATTTTTCGGGTTCAGTTTTGAATGCCAACGAAAAAAAATAGTGTTTACCTAGGGGCGTATTTTCAGTTCAAACAAAAATTATTTTCGGAACAATACTTCATGTGGATTTAGACATCTTTGAAAAGCTTTAATAATATCTAATATCTTTTAAACTGCTTTCTAAATAATTGGCCGTGTTCACCAGCATAAATATAGATCTAGTTCATTGTTGAGGTGAACATATGAGAAGTACAATTATGATTGCTAATTTTTGTGATTTTCATTAAAAACACAACGACCATTTTTACCTTAAAATTTCATCAAAGCGTTCGACATAAGCCAAGCTTTGGTTTGATGGATGATGTATGCTGGTGATCAAGGCCCTTGTACCGAAATGATTGTATATGTCATCTGAGAACAAGCCTTAAGCACAGGAAATGCAAATTATGGAACTATATTATGGAACTATACAAACAGTTGTGCTTCCATTTTCACTTCCGTAACACTTTTGTGACTTAAAACCAGTTTTAGGAAAGAGAAAATGACAGGCGCGGCGGATAAAGAAAAAGTAGTCAAAAATGTTCGATATGATAAAGGGTAAAGAATATTTAAGAGGAAATATATTGATTCAAGAATACATTCCTTTCTCTACTCACGTATAAAAGACAGTATAACAACGAATTTAGCTCTATTTAAACAAACAATTCTTGAACGAATATATTTTATATAAAATACTTTGCAAACAAGGTACACAGAGTATATTCGGGTATACATTTCCATTCGGGATAACATTTCCAATTTAAACAAGTAGATTTAATTCGTACGATTTTCCTTCCATTTGATCTAGTAACCTCCCATCTGATTCCTGTCACTTTTCAATTAAAGTAGTCCAATTTTAGTTCGAAAATTTTAATAGATTTCCAGAACACCACTGATCGAATCATTTTCGACCATAAAAAGGATACCACCGTTTTGTACATAGACGGTTCGTATCCTCCACGCGTATTTAATAATCAATATTATTGGGGGGTGACACAGAAATCTAAAGATTTTGCCGACGGTTGGTTTGTAAATCTCTCGAAAAAATCGTCGGTGTTTTGTACTTCGAGAGATTTAACTTTCTTATTAGAAAATCCAGTTAGAGCACCAGTTGCACCAGAACAGGGCTAAATCTCTAGCCAAAAAATGTATCTTCTTTTTATTAAATTGATGTTTAAATTAAATTTTTTGATTGTGTCATATGTTTTATGATGCATTTTTAAATTATAATTTTAATATTTATATGGGTTTTTGCGACCTGTTTTTTGTCAAAACTTTTTGTATCTGGCTAGCTTGAGGTCGGTGGAGAGTTACAATTCAATGTAATTGCAGGTCAATCGATCAACTTTTCCTCTGTTTGGAAAAAAGGTTCGGTTGAAAACTTACCAAGGTCGATTACACAGCCCAACAGTGTTTTTGGTGCAGGTCTATTTTTATCTGATTATGTTAATATTGATTGCACTGAACAAAACTGTATCATTGGATTTGTCCTATTTGCTCTTGTTTCCAAGATATGGCGGAAAAACGAATAAGTTGAATTTTTGACCCTCTAGGATTTACGGAGGCCACACTAGGCATATATATGTGAGTTTATGAGCTATTTGCGATTAAGTACATATCAATGCATTTTTTAAAAATCAAAGGCTCTTTATAAGTAGAGCGGAAAGTGTCTAAATTGGCCTCTAAAGACAGAAATTTTTCGATTTATAGCATTTTTATCAAAATAAATCATCCCGTTTAGATAGCGCGGTTCTTGGATTCATATATTCGCCATCTGAGCATATAGTCCAACATATGATCTAATTTTGTGATTTTAATGGAATTTTAATCAGTTTATTTGGCAAAGTTATAGCCTGTTAAAGACGAAAATACATATTTAAATTTATGGGAGGAAAACTAGATTGTCAGTAAAAAATTTATAGGAACTGTGAAAAAGGCTACTTGTTTCCCAATAGAATTTATCATCTACATGTAAACATATAACACTTTATGCCTAATCAAGTAACCTCTTTTCAGTTCCTATACAGATTTAGAGTGACAATCTAGTTTTCCTCCCAAAAATTTAAATTTGTATTTTTGTCTTTAACAGGCTATAACTTTGCCAAATAAACTGATTAAAATTCCATAAAAATCAAAAAATTAGATCATATGATTGGCCATATGCTCAGATGGCAAAAATAATTATCAAATAACCGCGCTAGCTTAAACGGGATGATTTATTTTGATAAAAATGCCATAAATCGAAAGATGTCTGTCCTTAAAGGCCAAATTAGACACTTTCCGCTGAACCTATATAGCGCCTTTGATTTTTTAAAAATGAATTGATATGTACTTAATCGCAAATAGCTCATAAACTTACATATTTGTGCCTAGTGTGGCCTCCATAAATCCTAGAGTGCAAAAATTCAACTTTTTCGTTTTCCGCCATATCTTGGAAACAAGAGCTGATGGAGCTAAACCGAAACCAGTTTTGTGATCAGTGAGCATAAACATAACATATTTTTAAACAAAAGGGTTTAACCCCCAAAATTTTGTCATTTTGTTGGCCTGTGTTATTTTAAGTTTCTTTATAAGTTTTTTTAAAAATCAGTGTTGAGCACTAAATCGTCTTTTGCATTATCTACTGAAAATCCGTTTTGTAAATCATATTCAAACTCGGAATATTACGACTATGAGAGCGAAAGCAAAGCATAAGTGAAGTTGTAAGATGGCAATACAAATTGTTCATATCCATGTGCGATTATCTAGTAGATACACTAGGGTATTTTGAAAGGCAGCGTATGATTGATAGCATAAATCATTGTGCTCAATACGACTTCACTCAATAGCTGTTGATAGGCGTTCTCTTCTACAAAATTAAGAAGAGAATTTAAAGGTTATGAAACAAAGTTTGATAAGTTAAGGACCTGGTCCTCGAACAGAATCTTATTCTTCGCAAGAGACTTAACCTTTTGCAAAATTTAAGAGGCTTGCAGCCTTTATCATAGCTACTTATGAAGCAGTCATGTGTGCTCATTTGTGGTCTTGAAAAGTAGTTTCTTTAATCAAATAAATAGCTAAACCACAAGACGAGCTTCTCTCGGTTCACACAAGCAAAAAGAAACCTATAGTCTAACAGGTCGTTTTCGATTTCAATCAAATCATGCGGAATCGGAATTGTTAAGTGTTCTCGTTTCCAAAAACCGACTGTGTTATGCAACTTTTAACTTCAAAATGGCAATTTCCTTCAATCGATCCTCTGGATGAAAAGAAGATACGACCGAATTCTTCTATCGTTTCTTAGAAATCACAACTCTTTCCAATCCCGCTCATCGGATTCGGAAACGGGAACAGTCCTGTAACTCTGAGTCCGAACAGCAAAGTTTGATAAGCTTTTTCGTGGCTAGTTACTTCACAGCTGTCGCCTATAACTGGTAAAGATAAACGGTTGTGTAAAAGTATTTTAAAAAAGAAACTTATATTTTATTAGATGTTTCAAGTTGGGATTGAACCCACGACTTACATACCCATGACCGTGTTTGACAGCAATATTGACAAACAGTTTTCCATGAAGAACCCTTGGCTGAAATCTGAAATGATTTCCCACTTGAATGACAGTAAAGTACACTCTTTGGTAATTTTTTCAATTTATTGATTTATCAACCACGGTAAAATGTTTTGAAATATGATTATCAGGTCTGTTTCTGTTTTCAATTTCGATCAATTTATGGGGAATCGTAAATTGTGAAATGTTCTCGCTTCTAAAAACCGACCTTCTTGATGGCAAATAGATTCGCCCGAATTCTTTAATCGTTTTTTTAAATCACATTTCCTACCAATTCCGATCAATGTAATTCGGACGGGCCTGTATGTATATTCGTACTCCCTTTCCCTTTCCCTTTCGGAACTACAAAATAAAAAATATTCAGTGCTTAATTTTTTTTCGGTCAATACGTTTTTCCTTCCGCCTTTGATTTGTCCTACCTGACTGACTGATTAATTTAATATTCATAATCAACGCACAGCCTAAACGGCAAAAGCTAGAACGCTGAAACTTGCACAATATTTACCATTTGTGGCAATAAAAAGCAATGAAGATGGAATTAAACATAATTTCAATCTTCAGTTCGGTTTAAGCTCCACTCAATTTAGAGAAAGCTTGATTCAATTGCCATTAATTTAGGGATCAGGTTGGTCCCAAAATTGAGGTAGTCTCAAAAAATGTTCCCGCGGAAATTTTGAATGTATTTGTATTTGCTCACAAATTTTGATTAATTAAAAAAAAAATCGTAAAAATCCAAAATAAATTTGAAAATAATTTAGGAAAATCTCTATTTAAAGTTTGCGAAATCAAATCGCTTATCTATCTATCTAGAGCATCCAAAAAAGGAACTCAACTAAAGTGATTATGGACATGCATATAAAACTGAGAGTGGGCACTTCCTTTGTTCACCATACACCCACCCGGATAGCATCCAACCGATATATCAGCATCCTTTCTACCAACTAAAACAATTTCAATTTCGATTTGCATTTGTTTTTAAGCACCTGCTCCTCCACTACTACTACACACTCTCTCCATTAATCCAATACCTAAATTCTTGTACTAACCCGTCCACAAGTTACTTAAAGCCAGCTCTAAAAGCGTCTCATGCAAATCTTCTTCTGTTTTGCGATTGTCTCTAATATATCTTTTGCACTCACCTTGCAGGTTCAACCGCTCTGGGCTTGTACACTCCCATGAAGGGTGGCTCTGCCATGGATAGCCTATTCCAGTTGGGCGTTACACGATACACGTTACCGGATAGCGGCAGCAGCAGCAGCAGCAGCAACAACAGCAGCAATGGCGGCAGTCCAGCGGCCACCAATGGCACCGGCAGCGGCAGCGCCTTCAATGGCAACGGCAGCATTTTGGGCATTGGCCAGGGCCTGATCAAGGACAGCGATGAGGAAGTGGATGCCAGCAGAGGGGACGATGACTACCTACCGGCCAGCGGCGGCGTTGTGTACAGCGAGGGCACAAAAAAGACGGATTTATTGTATTAGCAATCCCTCCCCCACTTCCCTCATCCCCGAAAACCGTGCGCTTAGGTGAAATATCAATTTCAGTTATACATAATAATCGTCATATGGAAAACTACATAAATACGTATATATAGATATTGTTTGTAAGTCGTAGGCCTAAGTACGATACCAGATACAATCGCAACACTTTTTTTTTTCTATTCATATTATTACTATTAAATTGATTATGTAACTGTAATGTATCTATTATGGCACTGTAAAATCCATTTCCAACGTTATTCTTTACACACAAATCAAATCAAATATTGTAAACATCGAGGTTGAGCCCACAACACAAACCCCGTTTTGGAGTATCCTAAGATTAGGTAACGTCTTTACCCCTGTCCCACACAACCCCAACAAAAAGAAAGAAAAGAAATATTGTAAACATTTGCCTCATAATTATATTATTATTACTACAAACATTAGCGATTATTGAAATATTTTTTACAAATTGTATTCCGTAAAAAAAAAAAACAAAACAAATAAATATTATAAATATATAAATACCATATACACGTATAAATGTATGTATTTGTATGTATGTATGTCTAAATAATAAATATATGCTCAGAACATGACAACAAACGTTAGAAATTCACACAACTCGATTTCATTCGGGATCGAAAACAACAACGCCGCAAAACAGAAGCACGCAGAGAGCATGTCTCCTGAACCTTAAAATTTGGTGAAAAACGGATAATACCTAAGGAATGCTTGCTATCGTCTTTGGTAAAGAATATACGATTTAGACAACACGCAACTAACACACCAGCACAGATTCTGAGGGGTAAAATGGTAGGCGATGTTGTCAAGGGGACACTTATACCCACATTGATGAGGCGGCCGTAAGAAAGCCTTCCATGGACCCAAAAGTAAGGAGGATGTCGTCCATTGAAGTCCATACCTTCTGATCAGAGGCAAATCTATTGGAGTGAGCCACCAGACGTTCATAAAACCTGTTGCTGTGCATGTTGATTTGGGCGCATAATAGGCCGCCCTTAAAACCAAATCGCGGTAAATAGTTGTATGCCTCACATACCATAGAAGACTCTCTTTTCTTGAGAATAGTGGATTATGCGTTCCCCCAAACCAGAAAGGCATGATGATAGCCTTGCAAACAAGGATTTTCCGCTGCTAGGCTTGAGGGGCTAGTCAAGCTTATTCCCCTTAGCTGCAACACATAGGTTTTCCAGGTCAAGGTATTTAGCACGGGTATCGGAATAGTCGCACTCGAGCAACTTTCCCAGGTTTGACTTTTTGAACGATTAACGGCTATGTCCCAGCGGTTCACCCATCAACCAAAACCATTCAGGAACTGCTCAACCTTAGCAGATGTCCATCTGCTGCTTTTGCTGGAAGTAAGAAAAGCGGTATCGTCAGCTTAGCTGGCGATAAAGGAGCGATGAGCAACTGGATACGGCCGATCCGCTATAAACTAGAGGACCAAATTCAAAAACACTACCCTGAGGGACGGGTGCTTGATAGAGCGCTAGCAGGAAGTACCACTTAAGGGACGTAAGCTTAAAAAGTAGACCCTCATGCCAAACGCAGTCGAATGCCTGTTCTCGAGTGCTGCTGGGAAAATCGAACTGGTGGTGAAAAAATGGGAAAGCCAATTTGAATTAAATTATAATCAGGGCTGCAAACCCCTCTAAAATCGGAAGAGGTTCACTCCAGGTTGAACCCGCGAAACTTTTCGTGTTCGGGTTCACGAAACGGATTAAGAAGGTCAGTGAACCTAGGTTTGGGTTCGAACCGGGGTTCAGAAATAATTTTCTTTTTTGCTAATTCAAAAAACATGAATATAAATCGGAACAACCTTATTCAATTAGAGTTGTTTCCAAGGCTGCAAACCTCTAAAATTTTACAGAAGGTTCGGTCCGGGGGTTCGAACCCGTTGTAAAGCCTAAGGTTCGGTTCGCGGACCGGTTCTCGGAACCCCTGAAACCAAGGTTTTGGTTCGAACCTCGGTTCGCTTGAACATAGAAGAATAAATTCGATTTATTAACACTTATTTTTTAAAATAATATTCTTCATGTCAATAATGCAATTTTTAATTATCAAATTCATTAGCTGACACTAACAGCCTTTGAGAACCGCTTCGTTAAAATTAAAAAGCATTCTTCTTAGATTGTAAAGTGTTGAAAAGGCCCGTTAAACTGATTCCTGAGTTGCTGGAATAGCAAGTATAGTTAACGCAATATTTTTTAAGCCGTCTTTTTTCACATTTCCAAAATTTTAAAACATTTGTCGATGTATTGGACAATAGTCGAAGGAATCTATAACATCATTTACAGATTTGATATTGATATTTGATTATTGCTTTCTACTGCTTTCAAAAACTTATCTTCTTCGCAATCAGAAGTTGATTCATTTAAAACTCTGATAAAGAATTTCTTTTTAGAGCTTCAGCATGTCTGTAATGTGTAATGTGAAGTTCACAAAGTTTGAAATCTCGGGTCTTAGAGCACTGCAGCCAATTTTGGTACTTAGCTCATAATAGAAGAACGTTTATCGAACGAGTATAGTAATAAACAAAACATTTCAGAACAGTTGCTCGAAATGAAAAGCAAGCGGAATAAAAATCACTTGCTACTAATTGTGAATCCTGTAGCTTTAAAGAAGAAAAGATATTTTGAACTATCAAATGTTTTAAGGGTGAGCTCTTTTAAAGAACTCTGAATTAAAAAATCTTTAATAACCTAACTCAACCGAGTTCAATTTCAATTCAATTTTTTAATAAGCAAAGATTTGATATAATGTTAATACGGAGAAGTGTGCGAACTCTACTAATGTCAAACTAAACTGCCTTAAAACATCATTATCTACTTAATTTTGAGCGTGTGCAGCACAACAAACTGTAATTATATAGTCCTCCAGGTCATCGTCCAAATCAAGAAGTGCTTTTGAAGCACATGAGCAAGCTTCATCCACACTATTTTCTTTATAGTTGCATTCCTTTTATGCTCTGCAGTTGTCATTTATATTTCTAATGCTCGATCCATATTCGTTTCTTGACTTCTCTTCTTGAACTTCTTGAATGATAGTCAGATTACAACGAATTTCTATATTGTATGTGTCGTTGAAAAAACTACTTAATTTGTTGAACCGAACCGAATTTTTCTAAAAAGTGGTCCGGTTCGGGTTCAGGTTTGAGGACTCAAAAATATTTGAGGTTCGGTTCATGGTCCGGTTCGTCGGACCCAAAAAACCCGAACCGAACCGGTTCTAAGGGGTTCGGTTCAGGACCGGTTTGCAGCCTTGGTTGTTTCAGTAGTTTATGGATAAAACAAATTTAACTGACCTAACAAATTTCGACAAAATTATTAGAATCATTAGAATTATTAGGCAATCTTCGAATTCCTCCCACAAGAAAAGCTAAGAAATTGTTGATTTTGTATTTGTCAGAATTCTATATTTTCTAGATCCTAAACTAAAGATTCCAATTCATGTTTATAAGAATATGAACTTGGGGAAGAACCATTGATGATTTTATTAATTAGTTCCCTTTGCAAGCAGTTTTTGTTCTAAGGACAAGAAATTAAGTTTCTTAGATCCAAAAAAAAAATGTAAGAATTGGGAACTGTTATTTTAAGAACTTTCTAAATATGAACGAACATTTAAACCTTAAAACATCAATACAAGAACCTGTATGTTTGCAATTACGTATTTAGCTAGAAAAAAGGTAATCGGCCTTGTTCTCAATTCCACTTCCTGTTCTGGGGAAAGTAAAAAAAAAGACTTTTTCGGATTCAACCTTTTTGCCTTTTTTGGCTAGTAAAATTAAAAGTATATTGCAAATTTGGCATTAAAAAATAAATGCTTCTTACGAAATGAAGTTAAATCATAATTCTTTGCTCAATTTAAGATGTTTTAAAATCCCAAAAATATTACATACGGAATTCATTTTATTTTTAAATAATAAATTTTCCGAACACTTTCGGTTTCTTAGAGGCTGGCAAAAACGAAAAGTAAAACGTGAAAAATTCGTGTTTTGAATTTCACATTGCGGATGCTCCGAACAATCGATAGTCGTCTATCTTTGGTCAAAGGGTCGTCAGTCCGTTAACAAAGTAATAATTTTATGCAAAATCGAGTTAATTTCGCATGTGAACAATAATTTTAATGTGATGGCAACTCGGGAGATGAAATTTGGACGATTGCATTTCGGAATAATATTATAATTTAATTTGTTTAATTTTAATTGTTGGTGGTAAAAAAGTTTGCAATTTTGAGCTGTGAATTATCATAACGCGCGGCGTTTTTGTAATTATTATTGAAGTACATAATATTTTTTATTTTTTGAACCGAACCCTTCTCAACTGTTTTTCGCTCCGGTTCAGGTTCAGGTTCGGACGTACATTTATTTTCTGCTCCGGTTCAGGTTCGGTTCGGACTTCCCAAAAAAACACCGGAGTCTCCGACTCCGGAGCGGTTCAACTCCGAACCGGTTTGCAGCCGTGACTGAAAAAAAAATGTTTTTCTCACTGGAACTACATATTCGACCGATCGTTTCTATGGCAGCTATGTGCTATAGTCGTCTGAATTAGCCGGTTCAGACAAATGTGCAGCGTATTTGGACCAAAAGACTTTCTGCAAAGTTTGGTCACGATCTATATTTAATGTGGTTGGAGATGAAAACATCTATGCATTACAAACATTCTGAGGGTATACAAAAAGTACATCTAGATCAAAAATGAAACGCAGCGTGCCTACCCACTGAGCCAACGCTCATCCAAAATAAAGCGTAGCGAAATCCTCATAAACAAAGCTGAATGCAAATATTGGTATCTAATGTCACAAGCTTATAATATTTCACATGCGTCATCTATAAATCTTTGGTTCAACTTAAATCAAGTTGTTGCGAATCCAAATAAGGTACATACCGTTCTAACACTGTTTTTGTTCTCACCTTGAGTCGAATGCTCTCGGTTTTTTCCCTCAGTGTATGTTAACTCATTTAACTCAAAAGTCCAAAATTGCAACACCCAGACATACTGAGGAAAACAATTCGATTTGATTTGCTGAATAATAATCAGTCCGGGTTTCGCAGTGGCCGTAGTAGTACCACAGCAAGTCATTAGGAAACAGACGGACAATGGGAAAGTCACTTTTCTCATTCTACTTGACATCAGTACAGCGTTTCATACAGTGAACCATGAAATACTCTGCACAAAGTTGGCAAAACTATACAACTTTTCTAATACCTCACTCAAACTTCTCTCCTCCTATCTTAGTAATCGTAGTCAAGCGGTAGTAACATCATCTGACTTTTCAACTTCCTTGTGACTAAGCGCGGTGTGCCTTAAGGGTCCGTCTTTGAGCCACTTCTGTTTACTTTATATGTAAATGATCTTCCCAGTGTATTGTCAAAAAGTGAAGTCCATATGTATGCTGACGATGTTCAAATGTATGTTAGTTGTCCGTTAAATAGAGTTAGTGAGAGTATAAATGTATGTTATAGTGAGCTTTTAGTTATAAACAAATGGACTTGGTCTTAATCTCTTTAAATCGAAATGCTTAGTAATATATAAGAAAAAACATTATTTTATGGAGTAGAGGTCTTTGGAAAGTGTGATGTCATTAGTTTTAACAAAATCAATGTTTTATTTAATAATATTGCTAGGTATGTCTATAACATAAACCCACGAAGTCATATTACGGAACATGCAATCAAACTTTTTAACCATAGCCTAAGATTGTAGGAGAGAATGGGGGCTTTTGAGCCGCTGGGGTGAGCCACTCGAATATTGGCCACAAAAAAAAAAAGTTTAATCTTTTTGTTTATGTCATGTGTCTCCCTTCTTATTAGCTAACTTTTGGCAAGCAACCTATCAGTATACACCTTCTTTAAGTTCGTGAACCAGAACTCGACCTTTTTCCCAAAAATAAAAGTTATTTTTTTATACCCTGTTCTCATTAAAAATGGGAAAAAGGGGATCATGAAGTTGTGCAAATGTATGTAACAGCCAGAAGGAAGCACCTCCGACCCCATAAAGTATATATATTCTTGATCAGCACCAACAGCCGAGTCGATTTAGCCATGTCCGTCTGTCCGTCCGTCCGTCTGTCCGTCTGTCTGTCTGTATGAACGCGTCGATCTCAGAGACTGTAACAGATAGAAACACAATTTTTGGCATTTATGTAGGTGTATACTGTACCCACATCGAGTTTGTTTTAGATTTGGAAAATTTCTCCTCCTCCATCTTTTATCAGCGAAAAACTGTCTCTCTCTCTGTATGAACGCTTTGATCTCAGAGACTAAAAGAGGTAAAGCCACAAATTTTTGCATGTATGTAGGTGTATATCGTATCCAAATCAAGTTTGCTTCGGATTTGGCAAATTCCTCCTTCTTCTTCTTCTAACCGCGAAAAACTGTCAGACCTTAAATTTTTAAGTTTGGACCTAATGATTGAATATATATTATATTCTGTATACCACTACAAGATCCGAGCAAAAACACCGAAGATATGCAAGTGCGCCTCCCCAATTATTCAAATAAATTTTAAAATAAAAGGAATTCAAAGCTATAGGAACCATATAACTTGGAACAGGGTATTTTGCTGTCGTGGCACTCGACCGCAACACTCTTACTTGTTCATTTTTGACTTGTGAATATTATACAACATTTTTTTCGTAATGACAAAAGTAAGTATGAGGGAAGTATCTTTGGTCAATTGCCTTTTTTGATAGAAATATGTTTTTTTTTTTGTAACAATTTCTTTTTTGGTTATGTTTTATAAAAGCAAAATTTTATTTTTAAAAACTAGTGATGAGGAAAGTTTTGTGCATTTTTTACCTAAAATACAAAATTTACAGAACGAAAAATATTTTTTTTTTGGGAAGTTATGTTCGAAAAACAAAACTATGATCACAACCCCCCCACTCTCCCCTACAAATTACATCCAATTAATAATTTCCCTCAATATTGATATGGGAAAGGGAAAAACATTATTATCTGAAAAAAAAACCCAAGTCTTGCTTACAAGGATACTGCCATGTCTAATAGGCAAATTGCCATTATATTGAAAAAATCTCCCATCTGCAGTGGATAATGTAATCAATTTAAAGCAGAAATATAATACAAATCGATCAAATAATAATAAACAAATATATTCGAAATATTTTAAAAGTATAGCATTTCCTCATACTTGGTTTTCTCCTAACACCCCCAAAATCGAAGTTATGGTCCAAAACCGCTTTTGCTTTTGTACCTCACTTAAATAGATATAACTCGCGAATGGACCGTCCGATTGTTCATATCCTTATCAATTCGGTAGTGACAGGAATCTAATACATTTTTATCAATGGTTTGACTAATTTACGCGATGGCTGAGAATGCGGCTTACAGATCTGCATTTCTTTTTTTGAGAAATTTGTACTTTGACCATCACTGGTTTTACTATTTTATTCTATGCGATTTTTTTCTTAAAATTTATTATAAAAGCCCTTAATCCCGTTAACGGTTGTTGTCCCAAATTTGTACGTTTGACGAGTTATGCGCGCATTTCTAGTACACCTCGATCTATTTTTTAGTCTGCCAACTATTTTACAACCTTAACTAGGTGCCCCCTCAAGTATGCTCTGTTTTCTTTGCGCCAGATTCAAAAATTTTTTAAATCTTATATATTTTTCTTTTCACAATTTAAAAACGCACCACACCTCGAGCCAATCTCCAACAGCCACTCTCCCAAGGATCCAAATCCAAAGCAGCTGTCTGCTAAGATACCTGTTAAATGCTGAAGTCTGGCGAAATATTAGTAACATCTTTACTTCCAAAAGGAAACTCAACATACATTTGTCAACCATTGAATAAATCTATATCGCATTTTATGCCCGTTGTTTTATCTCTGGGAGATATGAGGTATTTCCCAATTTCGCAATTAAAACAAAGAGACAGCAAAGCTAACCCGTTGTTCGAGTTAAAACACTTGAAAAGCTCGCTCAACGGTTAGTGATTTGACCAAACTTCTCAGACAGATTAAAATATATAAGATTAAAACGACGAGTTTAAGAGCAATATGAAAAATCCATTTTTCCGGCCGATTTTCATGGCAGCTTTGTACGCGCTCTAAGTTATAAGTTCCGTAGAACAACAACGGACCTTAATTGACTCACTCTCATGCTGGTCAGAATATCTATATACTTATGGGTCGGGATGCCTTCTAAGCGTCGCAAACCTTAGCTCTTACCGTCTTTGACAGAACCGGCTGTTAAGGACATGACTATTTCGACTCGCTCTTAGTGCTGATAAGAATATTTCTTTCTGTTTGCCTTTGGCACCGGACCCTGGACCCACAGCCCCAGTTACATTAATTGCTGAGTTGGAGACACATCTGCAGACTCTACAAAATGCACCAGTCATTAGTACTCTGTACTGTTAAATTTAAATTTTTTGTGAACCATAAGCGAGTTAGTGTCGCATCACAGTCATGATCCTGCTAGCGTTCACCTTTCTCTATTTATTGGCCTTCGTTTATAAAATTTAAAAATATTTTTTGACTCGCGACAGGCTCGCCCTTGTTGGTTGTCAAATATGTTGGCGCTAAAAATACTGTGTCTTACTTGATGCGCGCATACTCGTCAACGGTATCCCATTGGGACACAACCGTCAACGGATTTATAATAATTTTAAGAAATCGCGAAAAATAGTAAAACCGTCTACATTTCTCAAAAAGAAAATGCCAGCGAAGCCGCATTTCTCGCCTCGCTTAAATAGTCAAACCTTGATAAAAATGTATAGATTCCCTCGTCCTACCGTTGAGACACCTCCTCTTTCTTTTATGTACATTTGACTTTTGGTATAATTCGGGCTGTCTTACAAAAAAATGCAACTGCATCGCAAATAAGAGCGTCGTGAACAACAAATTTTATCTGGAATTAATCGGCTAATTTGGAAGAAAATTAAGTCGAAACCAGCTTTAAAGGAATCGCATAAAGTTGCAAGATTAGAGTTAGCCGAAAAACACATGTCACGACGAGAAAAAATTCAACCTAGACGGTCCAGATGGTTTAAATTATTACTGGCACGATTTGAAGAAGACCGAATCCTTTTCTACTAAGCGGAACTTTGGAGGAGGTTCGTTAATGATATGGGCTGGTTTTAGTTACTATGGAAGGACCCCCATATGTAAAGTGAACGGGCGTATGAACTCGGAAAAGTATATAACCATGTTGGATGAAGTATTAATAAACTTTTTCTATCAGCAACCTACTTCAGACACCATTTTTCAGCAGGATAACGCTGCCATACATGTATCACGACTCAGCGTTAATTGGTTTCAGGAGAAGCAGATCGCAAATTCGAGTCGGTCAAAAAGCTCAGAATTGCTGTAGTCAATGAATGGGCCAAAATTCGTACATCAGAGTTTCAAAAGATCATAGACTCAATGCCAAAACGAATTTTTGAAGTGATTTCTAAATCTGGAAGCTGCACTCACTATTAATCATCATTTTCTTCGACAATAATATGTATATTGTTTTTTTGCCATATAATTTAAATACATGCCTTTAATTGAATTTCGCTGAGTTTATTTATATTATAGATTTTAAGTTAATCTTCTTAACAGCCGCATCAACAATCTCGCAGAAATAGCAGAAAATGCAGCAGCAAACGGTGACCTGAAAACGGTTTATAAGGCGACCAACGAAATAGCCGATAAGAAGATGAATACGGAGCGCCCAATTAGGGACACAGATGGTAAAAATCTCACGACCGGTACGGACCAAATGAATAGATGGAGATCCCATTTTGCGATGGTTCTGAACTGTGAGATCTCCACGGCCGCATCCCGACTCTTTACCGAATTGCCACAAATTCCAAGTCACCACAGGATAAGGATGACCGCGCCCACTAAGTTAGAAATAATTACTGCCATCATACCTGCTGAGTTCTTTAAGTGCCAACCGGCAACGGCGGCGGAGTTACTATACCCGGTTATACAACGGGCATGGGAAACTGAAGAGCTCCCCTCGGAATGGTTAGAGGGCTTCTTGGTAAAAATTCCCAAAAAGGGCGACCTTCGTGAGTGCGACAACTGGCGCGGGATTTGTGTGCTACCCACTATTGCAAAGCTCATAGCACGAATTATTTTGGATCGCCTGAGAGACACCATTATGGACACCATAGGCGAAGAGCAAACGGGTTTCAGAAAAGGTTCCTCATGCACGGATCATATAAACACTGTCCGCATCGTGATCGAGCAATGCACGGAATACAGAGCGGACCTTCACATGGCTTTTGTAGACTTCGCGAAGGCCTTCGACAGCGTAAGCAGGGTGTGCATCTGGCAAGGGTTGCGAAGGAGGGGGATACCAGAAAAACTCAAATCCCTCATCAGAGCGACATACGACAGGGCCCAGTGCAGAGTGCTTCATGGAGGAAAGCTCTCGCAGCCTTTCCCAGTCCTCAGCGGCGTTCGACAGGGTTGTGCTCTGTCTCCAATCCTGTTTATAATGGTGGTTGCAGATGTGTTCTCCACTATTCGACCAGCACCCAACAACAGCGGCATCAGGTGGACAATGACAACCACATTGCGGCATCTGGACTATGCAGACGATATATGCCTTCTGGCAACTAGGCTAAGCGACCTGGCAAGTGTAGCCGAACTTGGCACCTCATCTAAATCGGCAGGTCTAAAAATCAATACCTCCAAAACTAAATCGTTTAGCCTTCGTTCCGGACAATCCCAATCGCTGGTTTTGGATGATCAGCCCATTGAACAAGTCCAGCAATTCAACTACCTGGGCAGCGTAGTCGCCGTGGATGGAGGTACAGAGCTCGATGTGGAGTCGCGCCTTCAGAAAGCTAAGGGTGCTTTTGGGATGCTGTCGGTCGTTTGGCGATGCTCATCATATCCACACTGGCTCAAAATAAGGCTTTTCAAGTCTAACATAATGCCAGTGCTCCTATACGGTTCCTCCACTTGGAAAATGACAACTTCCATAGTGTCCAAAATTCAAACATTCGTGAACCGATGCCTGCGTCGGATGTTTTGTATTTTCTGGCCTGACAGAATACGGAACTCCGAGCTATTAAAACGCGCAAATATGGAGAGTGTCGACACCATAATACGCAGATTGAAATGGAGCTGGATAAGGCATACATTGCGTAAAAGTGAGAGCAATATCGCCAAAAAGGCAATGGAGTGGAACCCACTGGATGGATTAGGCCGGACACCAGGCAGACCCAAAGAAACTTGGAGGAGGACTGTTGGTAGAGAAGCGGAAAGCATCGGGAAGACCTGGAGAGAACTGAAAGCTACGGCCAACAACAGAGTTCGTTGGAAGAGAGGAATGGTTGATGCCCTATGTCCCACACGGGATCGGAACTAGAAGAAGAAGAAGTTAATCTTCTCCTTTATCTAAATCAAAGTCAATTCCAATTTAATTAAACTCTTGTTCTGTTATTTTTGTTTGTAACTTCGTCTGTGAAATGTAAATTAATTTAACCGTCGTGACTAGCACAATAACATATAAGAATACTTCTTGTCGTGCTAGGAAATTCAAGAATAAACAATAAACAATTAATTAATTAATGTTGAAAATCTGTAAGAGCTGCGAAATTTTTTGAAAAATTTGGTTCTGATATCACGATTTTTTTAAACAAGTTTTAAAAAAATGAGTCGAGTACACAATTTTAATCCTTTTCTATATGCAGAGTTAGGTTAAGAACTTAAGTTTAAGGTCCAAGGCTTTTTGTATAATTTAGATGGTTAAAAGATACGTCAGCTGTTAAGTCTGGAAAGTGGTCATTTTAAATTTCGAAAACTTTGACCACTGTTAATAGGCCAAAGAAATAAGAGTAAGAATTCCTGTATTCTGTTACGGATATGTAGAATAAGCCATCAATGGGTGGTTAAACGTGATATAAGTTCAGATATATGTATTGATATTTTTTATTAAACCTTTAGATACCATCACTAATTCAAAAATCTTCTTTTGTACGTTTCCCAGGCTTATTCGACCATGCCCTTTTGTTAGCTTGTGGGATCCCAAGTTAAGCCTCCAAACTGAATTTCAAGTCATTGAACATGTCTTGCTAAACTTTGGTTAGAACTATCAAAGCGAAGTTCCTTTTTGCTTTTACAGAAGTAAGTTTGTTTGCTTTACCCACTGAAAAGTCATTAGTCTTTAGTTATACTCCATTATAAGGACATATATTAACCCTTCGCTGGGACTTACAATGAAAAATTTAAGCAAATATGTATATAAAAAAAAAGATTTACAATACTAGAATTGGTCAAGCTGTGGGCTCATCCTTTTTCTCGTCAAGTTCAGCCTTGGTGGGCAGTTTGGCTGCTGGCGGTTCCAGTTTCTGGTTTGTTTCATTTTGATTTAAACGCTCCTTCAGCTTGGACAAATTCTTATCAAACAAATCAGCAGTTACACAACAATTGATCAGTTGTAATAAAAAACTGCCTGAAGTTGGATTGCCTTCCTGCTTGATTTTCTCCTCCTCGCTGCGCGTGGCGAACAGCAGCATCTTGGCGTATCCGCTTACTTTGAGATTTGTACTGGACTCAAATAGACGCACTTGTTCAATCAGATGTTGGGGTACTGAACGAAAACCAACTACGGCTGAAGTGTGGTAAATCCATTTGAAAGCCACTTCTTGAACTTCCGATGCCTTTAAATCAAGGATATAGCTGAGCATCTTGCCCACCACATACTCCAGTTTGGTGTATTTGGAAATAGCTTTTAAAACTTTTGATGCAGCTTCTCTGTTGTCGGCATCCGTCAACATGTCCGTCATATCGGTTATGACATGGTCTATTGCTTCTGTGCTTAAAGATGGCGTTTTAGCCAAGCTGTGTATGTATTTAAGCACTTTGGAATTTTCCTCCTTTAGACCGAATTCGCCTGTGCTTATGGTTTGGACCAAGATTTGGTACAAACCAGGCTTTTTGGCAACGGCATTGGAGTCCGAGATGTCAGTTGGGAGCTCCTCCGAAGTATTTAAACGAGTCTTCCAGTCGGAGTCAACTGGACCTTCAATTACTGGCACTTCGTCCGAGGACTTGGAAAGGGCAGCTGGTGGTGCACTGGCTGGCGCTCACTGCGCGTGAGCGGTGGGCGGACGCTTACTGCCGGGAAGCGTGGGCGGGAGCGACCTCTTTTAGGTTCAATGATCTTGATTTTATCCTGGCACTGCCTTATCTTGGCCATCTTCAGTTGATCCACATCGGCTAGCAAAGAAGACAAAGCTTTCTCACCCTTCAGATTCATCAAGTACTGCCAGTGCCTCGGCGCTGCTGTCTCGTACCTGGGGAGTTGGCCCGTTGAGCGTCTTGATAAGAGCCTCGGTCAGTAGCTTTAATAGCTTTGGGTTAAGCACAGATGGCTTAATGCGACCGAAAGCGCGTACCAAATACAAAACAGTCTCACATTTCACACTCGGGTTCGGGCTAGCTAAAGCCTTCAAAATGTGAGACTGCTGCTTATCCAGCGTGTTGGCGGTATCAAAGCAATCCATGGCCTCGCGCGCAGCTGCCACCACATTGCGATTCTTATCCTTGAATTTGTTCAACAAGATTGGAACACAGTCCTATGATGATATTTTGAGCATGAAAATAAAGCCAATGTATTGTTCCACACTCACCATAGCAAAACACGAGAAGCTCTTGGACAATCCTTTGGCCAACATTCCCAGAAGTTTGATGGCTAATGCCACCAACACAACATTCGTGTCTCGGCTTATGATCGTGGTAAGGATCCTCACCAAATCACCATACTCTCCACGCTTCAGCTTGGGATGAGCAATGAGCAGCTTTTCCAAAGTTTCCAGTGCCTCTTTGCGAACAGTCCACGACTTCTTTTCAAATTTTACGAAGAAGTCTTTGCTCAGTTTTTTGAGTATGTCAACTGCAACAATTTCCTCAACAGCCGCACCGCAAGCGCCGTCTGTAAATCGAATGGAGAATTACAACCGCAAAAAGAAATTCATTTGGACCATTAAAGCTTACCTTGAGCAGAAGCCATATTCTAAATCTTTTTTATTTTATTTTATAGACTTATCGGTTGTAGCAAAGAGTACTTGTGATTTGATTGTGAAGCTGCACAGCTGCTCGCTTTCTAAGGGCTATTTTTTTTTATATGTTTTTCTATCTCTGAAAGTTAGGAGAGCGAGTTAAAAAAAAATTATGGCTCCTCGTCACTTTACTTACACACAACTTTATAATAAATTCACCTTGGTCTGTAGTTTTTATTTAATTCAATTTATTGGCAGAAGAAAGGACGCTGATTTTTTTCTCGTTCACCGCTTTAAAGTTTAAACAAACCATGACATTGCATGTACGTCAAAATGGCGGCGGAAGTTAGCGACGATTTGGAACGATGGAATATGAAGCGCTGGAACAAATTTTGTTTTGTATCCAACTAATTTAGTAGGGATGTCGAAATATCGATATCGAATACTTTTTGAATATATATTTGGTGTGTATTTTTATAAGATTCGGCCACATAAAGGGAGATTTTCTGAAGGCATTCTCTTGGCTATTACTAGTATTACTGACATTACTAATATCCAAGAGAATGCCCTTAGGAAACCTTCATTTTTGTCCAAAAACCAAAAAAAAGTATTCATAAAAATATCGTCAAAAGTTATTCGATATCGATATTTCGACAACTCTATAATTTAGAATCTGTAAATTCATTATTGTTCAGAATTTCATAAACTATTGATTTAATTAACTTGTGGGTTGATATATGTATATTGTTTATATAACTATCCATTGCCTTGTCTCATTCATCAACTGGAACTGGCAAAATAAATACTGCACAGGTGTATGCCTCATTGATCTCGAAAAGGCTTTCGATAGACTATAAATGGAATTCCGATGCACCTAATAATACTCATATTCAATATGAGAAGTAACAAAGAATTCGTTATTTCTAATGGAAAAAAACAGCTCTCAAAACTTTAAAATGGAAAATGGCCTACAAAAAGGAACGGTGAACTCACCAATGCTATTCAACATATTTATTCTGGGCTTAATAAGTAAGATAGACAACATAATATCATTTGCTGATGATATCGCCATAAACTACGCAGACAACAACATAAAGGAAATTAACTTGAATTTACAAAAACCTATAATTGGATTGAAAAATACACAGTTAACTGGCACCTAAAAGTTAATATGGAAAAATGTGTGAGACCATTCTTTTCAGACCACTAGTTAAAAAATGTAATCAAGACATAAGAAAAAATTGGAAAAACTTTGGCATTAAATCAAACACAAACGATAAATTAATTTCAAACTATAGTACAGTTATGGAAAGTTCACCTTTCTGAGAGGTTCCGCGTGTTCCACTATAGACTTATGCCTTATTCGTGGAGACTGGAAGAATATCGTCGAGGACATGATAGTAGGAAACCAAATATACTCGGACCACCTGCCGGTCACAACGAACGTTTTGCTAACGACAAAATCACTCGACATTCCTGAGGTGCCGCATCTTTTACCGAAATTATCCTGGAGGGAACGTTTTGCAGATCGATACGCTACAAGTCTGGCCCAGCTATCCATCATGGAAACTGCCGAGAATTTTAGTACAGAGCTATGTACAGCGTATATTAAAACGGCGGCTCAGTGTATGCAGGCTCCAAAAGGTGAATGTTTCAAGCAACCATGGTTTGACCAGCAGTGCGAAACCGCTCGAGTTTTATCCCGTCAATATTTACGCCGTGTCCAAAAGGAGAATTCTCCCTCTGCCAAGTCTGAATATCAAGTAGCTAACCGTTCATATAAAGAACTTTGCATTTGGAAACAACGTAACTGTTACCGCAGAATCGAATTGGAGTTGGCGACAATCAAAGACAGTAAAACTTTCTGGTCAATGGTGAGAAGAGTAAATGGAACACAATCTCGTAGCAACATAAATGCAGATGCAACATGCCTAGCTCGACACTTTGAAAGCCTTTTGTACGTTAACCCAGATGGCCTTGTCAACATTAACTGGTGCCTTCCTCTAAATCAAGTAGAAGAGCTCGACAAACTCATTACCTTGGAAGAAGTTCAAACAGCTATAAATAAAACAAAATTGAACAAAGCACCAGGAGAAGATCGTATACCAGCTGAATTCTTCAAGGGAGCCCCCAAGATTTTTATAAGCAAGCTAACTAATGAGTTTAACCGGCTATTTTCCGAAGCATCCTTCCCAGAAAGTTTTAAAAAAGTATAATATTCCCCATTTTCAAAAAAGGTAACCCGACGGAAGCGACCAACTACAGGGGTATATCCTGTATAAACACGATAGCAAAAATTTTTACCTCGGTGCTTTATAAACGATTAGAATCATGGGTAGATGGGCAGAGCAAGCTAAGCGAATTTCAATTTGGATTTAGGAGAGGATACTCGACGGTGGACAGCCTTTTCGTGCTTACATCCACAGCGATCACGTATATGGAGGAAAAACGAAAACTTTATCTCTGCTTTGTAGACTTCCGAGCGGCATTTGACTCAATTAACCGAAGAAGCCTGATTTATAAGCTAAGCAGCATTGGTGTTTCATCGAAGTTTTTAACGGTCATTCAGGCACTATACGAAAACAATACAACCTCTGTATGGGACGGCTCACAATTGTCTTAATGGTTTTCAAACAACTCTGGAGTCAAACAGGGGTGCCTGTTAAGCCCGCTTTTGTTTGCGCTGTTTATAGACGACTTAACAACTTCGCTTTCGGGAGGCATTTTAATTGGAGGCTCGCGCGTAAAACTCTTGATGTACGCAGACGATTTAGTACTAATGGCAAACTCACCAAATGCCCTGCAACACATGTTAGATGAACTGTACGCATACTGCTGCCTTTGGGGTCTGGAAGTCAACACAGAAAAAACTAAAATCATGGTCGTTAGAGACAACCGAGGTCGCATCGCCGCAGATGAGAAATGGCACATGAATTCAGCAATAATCGAACGGGTTACCTCCTTCAAATATTTGGGAATTACTCTGTCCTCCAACATGTCGCTGAACTCACACATGCAGGCAAAAATTAGAGATTCTATAAAAGCTCTTAATAGTACATGGAACACGCTCCTGGATAAACAGCACGTGCCACATAGTGTCAAATACCGAATGTTTGAAGCCACTGCCCGTTCAATTATGTGTTATGGCTCTCAGATGTGGGGATTCAGGACATACGAGGAAATAGAAAGACTTCAAAGATATTTCATCAAAAAAGTCTTTCGTCTACCACGTAATTCGCCGAACTACGCAATACATCTAGAAACTGGTCTCCCTTCGCTTTTTACGTATACTCTGGGCTCACATTTTGGATACATGAGAAAGACGTTTGACCTTCCCGAAAGTCGCCTGGTATACGCTACGGCAAAATTTTTATTGGAACGTCGATCTCACTGCTTTGCCGTTTGGCGCGCTTTGGCTGAGGAGCACAATCTGCAGATTGACCTATGCGATAAAGCTTCCTGGAAAAAATCTCACAGCAGCTTACTAGAGAGGATTGACTGTAGAAATCGTGCAAATTTTATTGACCAAGCCTACAACAGCTCTAGCAGGATGTTATATAAACGCCTGAATCTCTCTTTGGGGTTAAATAATTACTTCAACGACAAATACAGCCGATCACTTATTTCCTTCGTTTTCCGTGCACGCTGCGAATTGCTCCAACTCAACCATAGATCATATAGAAATACACCCAACGTATGTTCCCTGTGCAATCTTCACAGCATTGAAGACACGACCCATTTCATCGCAATCTGTCCAATTCTGCAGGAAATCAGGGTTGCCCATTGGCGTCTTGGAAAACTGGACCTTCATCAGTTGATCTCAATCCTAAACGGACCCGACTGGAACACGCTGTACCAATTTTTAAAAGAGGCTTCTCTCTATAGGCAGAGCATTATAGCAGAATATTTCTGATTAATCGTATATTTTATTCTATTTACCATGTACATTTTCTAAAGAAAAGCTGACGGCTACAAGCCATAGCTAAATGTATTATTGTTATCTATTTATTTATTTTTGTTAATCAAAAACTGTAAACTCTGTATTTAAAAAAAAAAACTATAAATTGAAAAAATGAAAAATAAATAACCTACTACTACTACTAGTACAGTTAAATACTTCGAGTCCATTTGGACAAATTTTTGTATTTCAACACACACATTAATAAACAATTAGAACGAGCAACTTAAGCATTTCACATATATAGAAATCTTTTCTACTCACAGTACATATCGGCTCGAGTTAAGGTAATAATGTACAAAATTTATAAAAACGGCTAATAACAATTTATGCCCCCTGGGTTCAACATTTACAATCCTTAAAACCACACAAAAACAAAAACGATTATACAAAGTTCTACTCAAACAGTTATTTGTATAGCACAGCTAACGTTCACAGGATCGACAACTATTTAGGGCCGATTTCTCTTCGTCCAGATAGCTGCTATGTATCAGATAATCCAACAAATAGTGAAGTTTAGATTTCATTGCCTACTAATTTCATCATAGCCACTATGTGTTAGATAGGCATTTGACTTTTTGCCATTCACTGTAAATTCACATTACATTTGGGGTGGGTTTTTAATTTGTGCTAGGCAAAACAATTTGTAAAATGTATTTGAGCCGGGCCATTTACCTAAACTCACTGGAAGATTCTGATGAAGACATTGAGGCAATTTATAGAAATATAGTATAGAACCCAAGGCGAATTCCTTTGAGTACATACAAAAATTCCGTTCAAATTCTACATGTCTTCGCCTTTTGACAAAGATTGGTAGCCAACTCGAGCCAATCTCGAATCAGTTTTGTACCATCAAAAACAACCATCAGCAAACTTAACATAATCAATCTTATTAGGAAATGTTCCTTGCCTCCAATGAAGAAGTTGTTTTTAGCATTGCCATTTTATGCTTATGGTAATACTTTAATTAGTATTGGGGACTTTTGTGGAGTGAGCAAAGATGTTTGTCGTGGGTGTAAACTGAGACAGTACATAATGATGCCGCTACTCAACCCTGATAGAGAAGCTGAAAAGCTTTACAATGTGTCATAGATCCGGACGCGCAACTTTGTTGAAAGGTTGTTTTTGAGTATCGAAGCGCCGATTTCCGTTATTGTCCACAGGGATGCTTATTAACATAACCACCTTTAAAGTGGTAATCATTGCATGCACAGTGCTCCATAACATGGCAATTGAAACAAAGGACCCTGTTTCAACAATTGAAGGAATTTGTAGAAGATGATATGCATCAATGCACTTCTATTTTAATTAATAATTATATTGATAGCTACGTAAGTTTAACGAAAACTATTTTTGGCAAGTTTCTTTATTTACATAAAACAATATTTGCAGATTTTAAGAAAACTTTGCCGGAATTTTTTCTTGAAGCGCGCGGCTGTTATCAACTTTTGGATCAGTCAGATTTTTATATTTTGGCTTTCTGAGTTGTGCAGGGATGTTCTTTGGATTAAAGGGTAGTAAATCGGCGGCGCCCAACTCTACATCTCTATGTGGGATACCATTTCGGAGCTCTTTAAAATCAAACTCATCTAGCTGACCATCCTCTTCCAAATCAATAAAATCTGTAAAAGATTGGATTATGTACATCCATGTCTTGAAGTAAATACTTCGGTTTGTACTTACTATCACTGTCTAAACAGTTCTCGCCACCAGTGGCACATTCTCCAGTTATATCATTTATTTTCACCGCCACCTGTACGAAATGTTTCCCTTTTTCTTAAATCCACTTAAGGTTTGGTTATTTTCTTTAGCCCTTCATATTTTGCTTTAAGATCCTGAGCAGTGCGCTGAATTCCCATCTTGCAAGCGTAAGTGCACGCCAGTTTTGCCCATGCTTGCTTCTTCTGTTTCCAATGACCGCATCTGGCATCTTGTTCTCGATGACATTCTTGTTATTCTCAACTAGAGCTACTAGTTCTCAGTTCTCCTGGACTGTAAAATTCGTAGCACGTTGCCTTTTTGTTGAGTTTTTCTTAATTTCAGATGACAGACAAACTTCTAATCAACATAAAATGACACAGTAAATCAGCTGTTGCTGACAGTGCTGCCAGACTTTCACTGGAAGTGCTACCACTTTATTCAAGAATTTGTCATTCGTATGTAAACGTTTTAGATAAGTTTATACAAAGGTTTTGTAATTCAATTTGGTTATGAGAGACTTTATCTGTTGCATAGAGTTACTTGTCAAATAGCTATTTCACACTTATTTAGAAGATGAGAAATCGGCCCTTAATCAACCTTATAAGGAGCCACATTCAAAAATGTTTGGATTGCGAAATTAACAACCTTATTAATGGACCATTCTACGTCAATGAGGAGTACATAAAGAAGACACTGGAACTAGGATTCATGCCACCAGAGGCCTTTACTTACCTGGATAAGCATCATCTAGTGCAAAATGAAAATTGTATGCCTATATTGTACCATAAATATCGCAGGGCTACAGACAAAACTATTAAAACATCTACACCAGAACAAACCGAATTCATATTCGACACAAGTATATCTTCCAAAGACGTCACAGCTTTAGGTAGGTAGGTATTTCCGGCTGGCTCCTTGTAGGGGGCCACACATAGACCTTACGGTCCTTAGTGAGGCCGGGTGCTTTTTAGGGTACCATTTCCTTTAGAAATTCTGGAGGATCTTTGACGTTTTGCCAAATGCCAATAGTTGTTTGGGGGAACTGTTGGCCGCCTCTTCCAGAGAGGTGAAACTTGGGGAGTGCAGATGTTTTAGTCTTGTTGTTGTTGTTGTAACGGCAAGGTTGACTGTATGTACGTAGTATGAAAAATAAGAAAAGAAAGATTATGTTTAAGAGAAAGTTGATGTTGAGTTAAAGACCCAGGTTCAGTTCGAGAAATGTAGCGGCCTCGATTGGATGGGTCCAAAGTGTGATGGGTGGGCAGTTAAATAAGTGTAGTGTGTCATGGGGGCTAAGGTCGCACTTGGGACACGTGTCCATGACCTCTGGGTTAATGCGCGCTAGGTAGCTGTTAAGCTGCCTACTCTTTCCTGAGCGCAACTGGGCCAACGTGGATCTTGTGGTCCTGGGTAGTGATTTCTCACTGGGGTCGATAGGCGGTGGTCTGCCTCCGAGGACCACATTGAGC
>JAEIFU010000934.1:0-89059 GCA_018904235.1 Lordiphosa stackelbergi
GAAAGCCCTGAATCAGAGGCACCACGAACTCAGAGCGAGAACATGGTCGTCGGAAGGGCGAACGGTTAAATCTTCCCTTGCTATAATGACATTTTCTAGGTGAAGGGCCACCAGATCGTACTTGTCGGGTCATCGTCTGTCTTATGCAAGCGGAATGAGTGCTTCACTTGGGCATGAAAAATAATGTCTTGCCAAATTTTTTTTAATCTAGCAAGCCATGAAAATAAAATTTGAAATTTCTTGCAATCGTAGTAGGCCATGACCCAGCACCATTTGCATTAAGCCTAAAAACACACAATAATCATTTCAGTTGCTGTTCAGCTGCCTTCGGGTGAACAGCCAACTGGAAAAAATTATTGTTTTAATTATTTTGGTTAATACTATTTTCTTTTTAATGTTTTTTACTTTTAATACTGGTTCCTAAAGAAGAACTTTTCGCGAAATTTGTATTTTTTATGTTGTTGCTTACTTTTTTATACCCGTTACTCGTTGTTTTTCTTATTATTTGAATATGATGGAATAGTTAGTTATGCCAATGGCCAACTTTTCTTTTATTGCTTGGGCTTTGGATTGTTGAGTAAATAATTTTCTTCTTTTTCAATTGTAATTAAAATTGTAAGTTATGCTAACGGCCAACTTTTTCTCTTATTGGTTGGGCTTTGGACTTATTGAGTAAATCATTTTCTTCTTTTTCATTTTGTAATTAAAATTGTCAGCGATTCTAATATAATTGCGCCCACAGTGCTACCGCTATTATCAATAAGCAATTAAGTTAATTTTAATCCAAAAATATTATAGTAAAATTAAATATGAGTGTTTTATTTTTTTTCCTGAGTGTAATAGAAACACTGTGCGTCTCTCCGTCTTTTGTCTGTCCGGTATCTATTTCCTATCGCACTATCTCCCCTTTTTCTCTGTCAGTTTTAAAGCTATTTTGTGATCTCTTTGAAGTAGAAGCAAAACAAATCAAAAAACTCAATGCTAAGCTTAAATGGAAGGACCGCCTACTGCTCCACTAAACCAAATGTAAGATTATGACTTTGTAAAGAAGCTTACCACAACTGGTAATTCATAAGGTGACATTAGAAGGGCTGAAGGGGTTAATAAATGCTAAGGTTCCATCTCTTTACATCCAAAATTGTGTATACTTCTCTTGTCCGTTCGATTCTTAAGTAGGGATCATGTGTGCTGGAAACTAGAATCCTGAATCTCGTATAGACTTCTTTAAATTAACCCTAGATTAATGCTTGGGGCACACATATAAGTTCCTTTTATTTGGAGCCTCTCTATTTTCATCCCCTTTTAACATGGTCATTTCGAAAGCATTTCAGGTTTTCTTCAAAATAGATCGCGGCTTTTTCTTCCAGTTTTTAAACTTGTACCACATTTTCGAAACGAATTCCCAGATCGGTTGTAGTCGTTCATTCTCAGATGTTGCCATGGTTATCATTAACCAAACAATCACAGCCAATATCTTTGTAATCACAGACAGCATTATCGAGTACCAAGACCGCAGTCCCAACTCACAAACTTGAGTGACAAACTGAATAGTCAAAGTCTCCAGTGTGCGCCATAGTACAACCATAGCGATTTCTACTTCCAAAATTGCAATAATCGTTTCAATTACCAGTTGGGCCCAAGTCGGTGCGTTCTTCTTCACATTCTCCGGTATTATTTCAAAGTCGTTAAGAACCAGCATAATCGATAAGTAAAAGATTATGCTACCCACTATAGCTTCCTCCACAATGGAATATTGCTTGGACGGATGTATGAATATGCATGCATTTAGATACTGATGGACGAAACTGGTCAGCAATAGGGTAAAAACCTTCATCTTGGAGATAAAATATATATTTTGAGCTGCGATGACAGCGGCACATGGAGCAGCAAAGCTGGCCTCGCAATGGACGGTAAGATTATGTCGATTTCTTCTTTCTTGTAAAAACCTCCAAAACTATGGTTGCAGAAGGTTAATGGGTAATTGTCTATTATACGTCCTTTCTCTCCAAAAATTCCGAAATTAATTTTCTTCGATGGGCCACGAATTATAATGAATTTACGTGCAGAAATTAATTGGCGGTCATCCATGGTTTCTTTTAAAATGAATTTTGAAATTTTCTGTTTTTGCACAGAAATTATGCATGTGCTTTTCTTCAAATGTCAAATAAATAATTAAAAATATTAAATTTGTCAACAACTCACACCTAGAATTTAACTGCAATGACATTTTAAAGTTTAAAAGCAGACCAACATCGAAGTATTTGGCCTATTCAGTTGACGTGGATGAGGCTCTGAACTTTTTTCACACCACCCATTAGAGCAGAGTTCCCCAGCTATAGCCCCTGGGGCACACCGAGTGCTTGCCGAAGTCATGCTTCACTGTGTTTTAGAAAGAGACACAGTCACATTTTAGCGCTCTCTTCTTGGGGAACCCTGCATTAGATGTAAAGTTGAAGGCGCGTTTACATCCACCTCCTATAAATTAATATTTTGAAAAACAAAAATTTTTTTTTAAGAAATCGCGCGATTTTTACACATTTCTCAACTCACCGGACTCCCGCTCGATGCCACCAAACACCCATTGGCCTTCCACTTTTCTTCCACAATTGAGCTTCCTTTTGCCAACTTTGGACTCGTCAATTTCAATATCTTTTCCAGGTCCTCCAATGATGGAACGGCTGTTATTTACACTCCAGTCAATATATACTTCCCTCAGGAAACTTTTCCAGTCAACAATAGATTGACGGTACCACCCCATTTCGGCCTCTAAAAACTCAGTTTCGCCTCTCAGTTTGACCACATCCCACATAACAAATTTGCAAATTTCAGGTATAGAAAATTTTGTACCAGCAAAATAAGTGTTTTTGCGAACACTTTCTACAAAATTGCACTGTACTTTTTGTTTTTTCTTCTTCTTATTGTCCATTTGCACTTCGGAATGGCAACGAAATACGGACCTCGGACCTTTAGACGAAAATTTGCAAAGGAATTTTTGGAGAAGAAGGACATATAATAGACAATTACCTTTAGAAGAAATTTTGCACACTTCACCACATTTCGGACAGATGATTTCCTTTAAAATGGCGTTATGACTAATAAGGAAGTCAATGACATCGGACTCCGACATCGACAAAAACTTCGAAATTGTAGTTTCACAACCCGCGCAAGCCATATTAATCACAATTTTTAAACAAACGTACTCGCAGAACAATTGAACACAACAAATTTGTTCACAAATTTCATATTTATTTTTAATAATTTGACATTTGAAGAAAAGCACATGCATAATTTCGGTGCAAAAACAGCAAATTTCAAAATTCATTTTAAAAGAAACCATGGATGACCGCCAATTAATTTTTGCACGTAAATTCTTCATAAATCGCGGTCCATCGAGGAAAAATTATTTTCAAATTTTTGAAGATGAAGGACGTATAAAGACAATTACCGGTTAATGATGAGATGAAAGCGGAATTTAAATAAATGACTAGAATACTTCGTACCCAGGTCAAGAATACCTTGGACAGAAAAGCTTACTTGGTATGACCACTAGAGTTTCTTTTCTACAGGGTTGCCCATATTCGACGGACCCATTTTTTTTTTAAAAAATCAAAGAAAAAAATAAAAATTTGGCGGTTGGCAATCTTAATCATTTAATTTGTTCCAAGTAGATTTGTTTACATCAATTTTTGAATATGATATCTCTCAAATGGCCGCCTCTGGCGTTGATGGCGTATTGTGCCCTTTTTGCAGCATTTTCCATCGATTTCGCGAACATTTCGGCCGGAATAGCGGCTATTTCTTCACGAATGTTGTCCTTGAGCTCTTCTACGGTCCTTGGCTTGTTAACGTAAACCTTTGACTTCAAATATCCCCACAAGAAGAAGTCAGGCGGCGTCAAATCGGGCGAACGCGGTGGCCAGTCCAAATCACCACTTTTCGACATCAAACGGCCCGGAAACAATTTCTTCAGAAAATCGATTGTTATGCGACTTGTGTGCGGTGGAGCGCCGTCTTGTTGAAACCAGAACTGCCTCATACGCTTTCGACGAATAATTGGCATCACAAAATTGGTCATCATGTCGCGATAACGCTCCTGGTTGATGGTAACAGCATGGCCATTTTCATTTTGGAAGAAAAACGGCCCAATGACCGTTTTCGCACTAACGCCGCACCAAACTGTGACTTTTTCGTCATGAAGAGGCACTTCTTGAATCTCCTGAGGATTTTCAGTGGCATTTCAAACGCTTAATGGTGGTCCTTAGAAGGTGCACTTTTCAATTTTTAAATTTTTTAAAAGCACGTTGAGTTTTCACAATTGACTTGTTCTGTTGAATGTAAATTTCAACTTATTTCAGAGCGCTCGCGTGGCGTGTATTGTTAGAGGTGGGCGCGGGCCGGGCTTTTTTTCGTGGCCCGCGGGCTTACACAGGCCCGGAGCGGGCCCGGGCCTTAAAATTAAGATTCGTGCGGGCTTCGTGCGGGCCCGGGCCTTAGCAAAAAGGCCCGGCCCGTAAAAGCCCGAAATAGGCCCGTAAAAGCCCGAAATAGGCCCGAAAACAATTTTGATTTGTTCGCGCTATTTTTGTTTATGCTCGAATTAGAACCGCCATTTATCGCATTTTAATTGTTTATCGATACTACTATCGATTTGCTTATACATATTTTACTTGTTTGCTCACCACTAATTCAAAATTGGCGTCCTATTGTGAAATTGATAAAACTTTGAAATATAAAATATGTCGCGACAAACCATTCAGGACGCTGTGAATAAAAAAAGTGAATGTGTAAAGCTAATACAAAATGAAAAGGGCAGGAGTGACGTGTGGAAGCTGTTCGATTGCGTTAATTATAATGGCAATAATGTCGATTTTGTGTGCTGCCGAAGCTGTAAGCATGTGCTGGTGTATAATTCAAAACAAGGCACGGGCACCCTCAGCCGCCATAAGTGCATGTCTCAACAAGACGCGCTTAAGTCACAGCCCAAATTGGACATGTTTGCCAAAAAAGTTGTTTCGACGCGATTTCGGGATTCGTTAGCTCGAAAGCAGCTAGCCTTAGTTGCAAAAGACTTGCACTCTTTCAATATTACCGAAGGTAAGTTCTATTCCCATTGCACGTGTTTATGGACTGACTCTTTTTTTTTGTGAATTGGTAGGTAGCGGCTTCCGTGAATATAGCCAAGCGCTTCTCGACATAGGAGCAGAATTTGGAAGTCAGTCTTTTGATGATTTGGTTATATCCCGTAAAGTGTTAAGCACTACCATCATGGAGAAAGAGTACGAAACGTTGAAGACTCAACTTATCATAAGTTTGAAAGACCAACAACTGGCATACACGACCGACATGTGGAGTGACGACTACACGCAGCGAAATTTTATATCGCTGACTGCTCACTATGTGGATGATAGCTTCCGACTGAACGTCGCTCTTTTAGGTACTAATATTAATCAATTTTTAGAATATATTTGTGTGTACGATTACATATAATGTATATGTTCATACATACATATTTACATATTTATTTATTAATGTTTATGAAGCATTTAACTTACTTGTGTATCTTTTACAGGCATCAGGGAGTTCTTGGACGAGAAGAAAACTGGAGAAAATATCCTCAAAAATGTTCAGGACATTTTGCAGGATTTCAACACACTTGAAACTATCGATCGAGCTGTCTTCGTTACGGACAATGGTGCAAATGTCGTTGCGGCATTTAAGAGCTTCAAGCGCCTATCTTGTGCTTGTCACAATCTGAACCTTGTCATGGATGACGTCATTGAGAAAAATCCTCTTGTGGAAGTGAAGGCTTTAATAGATTGCTGCAAATTATTAGTCAAATATTTTAAACATTCTCAGCTTAACAGTAAGCTCTCAAAAACGCTGAAACAGCAAGTTAAAACACGCTGGAACTCTACATTTTTTATGCTCTTGAGTATATTTGATGTAAAAGAGGAAATAAAAGCTCTTTTACTTAAAAAAGATGAGCTACAGCGAATTAGTAATTTGGATTTTTCATTACTTGAAAACATTTTAAGCTTCTTAAAACCTTTTAAGGACTGCTCTGAAGCACTTAGCTCTGACAAGGAACCAACAATGCAAATATTTGCATTGTGGTCAGAAAAATTATGTAAACTTTGCAGAACTAGCACACTTGATTCCCAAATAATAACTGAGTTTAAAACAATGACCCTAAGCGCATTAGAAAAAAGGTTTCTTCCGGCAATCGCTCATTTGGTTGGGCTTTTCTTGAACCCTCCTTATAGAGAGATGAATTTCCTCTCAGAGGAAAAAAGAGATAATGTGTTAGCTACGGTAAAAGCAATGCTCTCCGAATTTATAGGGGATCATGAATATAGTAGCGTTGATGATATAACTAATAACATAAACCCAAATAATTCCGAAAATGGAATGTTTGCTGAATTTTTAGACTTAAGTTATATAAAAAAACGAAAAGTTGAGAAAAACGCTATCGACATAGAGCTTGACAAATATTTGGCCTATCCAGCAGCTCCTGGCACACATATTTTAGAATTCTGGAAAAATGCAAGGGACTTAAAATACCTTCCCAAATTAGCTCGGACCATTCTGGCTATTCCCGCCAGTTCGTCTACGAGCGAAAGGCTTTTTTCAACATCGGGCCATGTTTTAAATGAAAAACGCACTAGGCTAAAAAGCTCAAATTTAGAAAAAATTTTATTTTTAAATAAAAATATGACATAGTTTGTTTTTTATTAAATACATAACAATATTCATGTATGTATACCTTAATAAATATGTACTTATATATAAAATATATCTATAAATTGCATGTCTTTTAAATTTCCTTATATGTGTAAATAAGTTTCGTGCCGGGCCGGGCCGGGCCCGGGCCTTGGTGAAAAAGTTTCGTGTTGGGCCGGGCCGGGCCTCTCAAAATCGCAAAGTTCAATAAATTGTTAATAAACACAAATTAAGTTTTTTTTTTTCAAAAAAATTTATATTTTTGCCAAAATTTTTGCTTCCCGTTACTTTGCGACACTCCATAAATTGACAATCACTCCCTCAATCCAAATTAGTGGCCCCCCAAAAACCGCCATCAGCTGCCGCCAAACAGTTTTGCCGTCAATCAAGGAGAGCAAAGGAGAAAAAAAAAACGAAATACTGTCAACTAGCCATAAATACGCACACACACACACACACGCACAGAGGCCGAAATACAAATTAAATTAAGTAACGAGACAAAAGGCAGACTTGCAGCAATTTACAGAAAAACTGCCAACAAATCAAATTGCCATAAAACCAGAGAGGAGACATTGCTGTTTGCTGGCCAATTCCCGCGTTGACAATTGCGGTGGCGGTGGCGGTGGCGGCGGCAGCGGTGGTGGCAGCTGAGTAAATAATTTCGTCTTGCCATAAAAAGGCAGCCAAAGATGTTGACTGGTGCGGGAGGGTAGGGTGTACAGCGGCCTGTCAATTGCTTGGAGATTGATGCCCCTGGATAATAGCGACGCGAACAATTTGCAGACGACAACACACGCCAGAGGAATCAGTCTCAGAGTCGCAACTCCAGCGGTGGTCCACATGTACCCAGACAACTGAATGACAACTCTTTAGGCCATGCTGGTAACGGGATTGGGAATACCCTGGCGAGGGGTATGGGAAAATTTAAATGAATTTTGGCAATCAAATTTGAAAATTCTAAACTTTTCTCTTTTTAAGGCTTGTGTGTTTAAAATTCGTATGCAAGCAAATGCAAGAAAACACAAAATTCAGTCTTTAGAGTATTCTGTAGTCGGTTCATTTGTCTTTGCTCATTTTGCTTGTTTATTTTTTGGGTTTGTTTTTTTCATTTCTTAAGCAAGTTATTTGCCCAAAAATGGTGGAGTGACAGGCTAAGTGTTGACATCGGCTCTGGATGGGTGACAACGGCGCATGCGTGACACCCCACAGAGATCGAAATAAGAAAAAAAAAGAATGTTCAAGCAAATTTGCCAGCAACTGCGGCAGCAGCTGCCTAGACAAAAGGCGACAAAGTGCTGGCTGCCACAGGATGCAATAAAACGCAGGTGCATCTGCAACTGCATCAACATCTACGTCAAATGTTAGGCCAGGTCCTCAACATGTTGCCAAGTCATTAACTTGAGCCTGTTGTTGGCTTTTGTTACATGTTTGTGATTACCCAACGAGGAGCGGGGCCGCCATAACAAAAGGGCTGGCCAGGACATGGACATGTTGTTGTAGTAGTTGGATAATTGCAAAGGGAATGGCAGTGGCAGTGGCAGCGCCTTAAGCGTTTAGGCCATTTGAAAATTGCAGGACAGGCATGGGGTGCCGCCTGCCAACAGCCACCACTTCGACCAACCGAGTCTCTCCGGCTCTTAAAGGCACGCCATTGTCTCGTCGTCTCTCGTACGCTCGTATGTGCGAATTGTGAATTTTTTATGGCCAAAAGAAAAACAACCCCCAAGTGGCACAAGTGTGCGCGTGTGTGTGAGTGTGTGTGAGTGTGGGCAATGTCAACTGGGGCGTCTACAAGCTGCTAAGTGCACTTGCCCAGCATTTCACTGGCTTTTTTTCATTTCTTCTTTTTTTCCGGCCCCCTCCCACTCACATGTGCATGAGATTTTCTTTCTTTAGCCTTACGCCATGAATACATAATGCCCTGCACTTGAGGCGAACGTCGCCTCCAATCTCTCTGCCCGTGACAAAAGCACTGGCTAATTCAAATGGCAGGCTCACAGATAAATGCATTCTCTAAATGTTGCCAAAGGATGCTAGCCCCTGCACAACCACCCGGACAGCATCTTTGTAAGCCTTCCGTTTCCAGTCGGCCGGAAAGTAATTAAAATCTGCGCTTAAGTGCAGCTCTTCAAAATGCAACATACAAAAAGAGGAAGATGAAAATGGTTGATAGGTTGATACTATAGAAAGGGTTTTTGAATGGATTGAAGAAAAAGAATGGAAAAAAAAACGCACTGTGTAGAAGTTTTTACACCCCTGCAAGAGAGCCAAAGTATTCAAGCAAGATGTATATAGCATTTAGATGTCCCATAGAGTAACAATGAATCATCTAAAGTTTAAAGTGCTCTTATCTCTGATTCTTTGGCGACATTTTGGCGACCTGTAGATTTCAATTACATAACAATGATTCTAGTGATTAAATTCTTAAAAATGTTATGGGAGAATCATATTTCTACATTAGCAGAAAACTAGAAGGAATATCTATACGACTAGAACTAGAAACGAAAATTTATTCGTTCTTGAATTTTCAAGAATTTTTGCTCTTGGAACCAAGCTAAATTCTTTCTCAATTTGTTTCTTATTGGCAAGGGGAGTGAGGAGAAGCAAACTTTGAGAGAATAGCGTTGAATAAAGAATGTCGGAATCAAAAATTCACTCTTGGATCAAGAATTTTCACTCTTACCGTACTTTTGAGTACGAAAGCTCTTGATTCAAGAGTGAAATTCTCTATTTTTTCTCTGAGTGTAACTTAAGTTTCTAGATATATCATGACTCCACAAAAATAACCCTAGAAGCGAAGGCTACAAACCTGCAAAATTTTGTTAAAGGTTCGGTCCGGAATTTCGAATCCGTTGTAAAGTCTAAGGTTCGGTTCGCGGACCGGTTCCTGTACTAATTGAACCTAAGGGTTTGGTTCGGATCTGGGCTCAATAGTTAACAGAGTTTTGTCTCTACTCTGTCAAAATTTGGATCTGTTTTTGTTTACCGCAATGTTATTTAGATTTTGCAAAACGTTGTATCTTGAAATGGCGGCTTCTAGCATGCGTCCATTTTAACTTTCGATCTGGAAAAAGCTCAAAAAATGTAAAAATTCAAAAAAGTTGAAAATTAAAAACAGTCCTAAAAGCTCAGACCTAAAGAAGTAGATGTAAGTACGAAATCAGAAACATTTACCTAGTTGAACTAAAAATTCGATGGCATGCAACACTAACTCCCATACAAATGCCTGTAAATGTATAAGGGTTCAGGCCAGGCACCATGTGAGTGAAGTAAGGTTCTTAAATATGTGCGTGTTTGAGAGTTAAAGATTTTAAGAAATTGACTTGAATGATTGTTTAGGAGGTAAAATATTTAGAAGGTTCGGTTAGTGGTCCGGTTCGAGGGACCCAAAGAATCCGCTTCGGTTTTTTGGGGTTCGGCTTCGGACCAGTTCTGCAGCCTTTCTAACAACGAAAACGTGAAGAAAATAGAGAAAGCTAACTACGGCTCGGATGAAGTGTATATCAAGGGTATATATAGCTTGTAAATTGTAAGAAAAAAAATAGAGGAAAGCTAACTTCGGCTCGACCGAAGGGTATATAACCCTTGGAACATGATATTATTCCTGCCAGTTTTTTGGGAGCCCATACGATATATTCATCCGATTTTGATCAAACTCGTCAAAATTGTTGAGCAGACAATTTATAACTGAACGTCAAAGACGCTACCATTAAAAACAAAAAGATTTTTCTCACTAAAACTATTTTTTCGACCGATCATTCCTATGGCAGCTATATGCTATAGTCATCCGATTTGGATCAGACTTTGACAAAATTGTGTGTTAGCATATAATATTAATCAGTAACGAGTTTGGGAGCGATAGATGGAAAACAAAAAAGTTTTTTTTACTAAAACTTCTTTCAGACCTATCTTTTGTATGGCAGCTATACTATATAGTTGTCCGATTGTGATAAATCTCGGTGAAATTATGTGAAATCATAGAAAACTTATAAATACGAGGGTTGGGAGCGATAACATTGAAAACAAAAAGTTTTTTCTCACTAAAACTACTTTTTCAACCGATCGTTCCTATGGCAGCTATTTTTTTTATTCTTTCCATTCTGCCCCTTCCCACAAAAGCAGAGTGTTTTTTAACAACTTCGTGCAAAGTTTGGTTGAGATAGCTTTAAAACTGACGGAGGAAAGAACAATGACGCCTTTTCATGATGACTAGCAGCCGCAGAATTACAAAGATAGCTGAAACGACAATAGCGGAAGAAGACGAATGGACAGGTATCAACTCAGCTCGTCATGCTGATCGAGAATATATATACTTTATGTGGTCGGAGATGCTTCCTTCTCTGCGTTACAAACATCCGGACAATTTTATTTGGTCGTTCACTAAGTAATATTGTTAAATGACAACAGCTGATCTTATTGAATTTTTTCGCAGCCAACTTCACACTTAACCGCTTTACCGTTATATATTTGAACAGCTGATGTAGTAAGGCTAGAATGACACTTTCAATTTTTAGAGACAATTATTGTCGCGATTTTTTATTAATAAGCTAAATTTACTGCTGCGTATCATTCCAGCCTCTTCAAATACATTCTGCGGCATATTCAAGCATACTCTGACCCGCTTACACCAACGCTTTTACCATTAGACGAAAAATTGTGACTAAAGTTGTGCCCAAAAATTGAAAGCGTCTTCCAGCCTTAGGCTTTTTTGTAAAAAAATTTTGTTAATTTTTGGAATAGTTTTGTTTCGAAGATGGAAGATCGAAAAAAACATTTTCGGCATATTTTATTGTTTTAATATCAAAAGGGTAAAATTGCAGTTCATGTAAGGCGAATATTATGTGATGTGTACGAAGAAGATGTGTTGACCGAACGCCAATGCCAAAATTGGTTTGCAAACAAAGTCGCCGGTCGATGCAAATCGTCGAATAAATACTCGAGAGATTGCTGAAGGATTAAATTTGACTAAGGCGAAGCTTGACATATGGGTTCCTCATATTCTTAGTGAACGAAGTTTGAGAAAGCTTTTGCAGCTTGACCACACTCACCATATTCTCCAGACTTGGCACCTTTGGACTTTTACTTGTTCCGGTCTCTGGCAGAAAAGAACCTTCACCTCAAATCAGGACGTCAAAAACCACTTGGACCAGTTTTTTGCCTGCAAGAATCAAAAATTTTGAGCGTGGAATCAATCTCTTGCCCAAAAGATGGCAAAAGGTATTGAATCAAAATGGAGAATACATAATTTCATAAAATGTTTTACACAATAAAAAAAATACACTAAAAAACGAAATCACTTAGTGAACGACCCAATAATGTACGCTCTACCCTTGCAGAAAAGGTTTTCAACGATTTGTATTTCACAATTATGTTTTAGCTTTAATCAATCTTAGCTGAGCGATTTCTCAAACTTAACAATAGATGGCACCACTTCTTTGACCAAGTGGCGGTCCCAGTTCATCCAGCTCCAATCACAGATCCAGTTCATCTAACTGGTTCACACATCACTAACAACTATCAATGCTCGATACTCCCACCTTATTATATCTTACATCTCTAACTCACACACTCACTTTGACATTGAGTTACACTCATTCTTACCGGCAACACGCCGTCTCCAATAAACTTAAGTCTAATCTGTGTTTTAATATAAATAGTTAACGTGGCGTTGCCCACTACCATGCATATGGCCAGTTTGTGATTTCATGGTTCATGATTTTAAAGCTATTAAAAAGTTTTTTAGGAATACAATTCTGAAAGTGTATAAAGAGCGACAAATTCATTTTTGAAATCATAATAATTGAAAATTCTTAAACAGAACAGGACAGTGAACCTGTTAACCGAATTAAAACCGCGGTTCAGTTAGCTCCAAAAATTATTTAATGAAATGCTCCTGCTGTTTAAAAGCTTAGTGAGTCACTGAACTGCACTAGTCCATATTTCTAAGCAGTTTGCATCTCCATTTAATACATTGCTTATAAAAATCTAATGATAAAACTCAACATTTTTGAGAAAATTTTATTCAAATGTTTCATTAGTAGATGTTATAATTGACACTGATTTTAATAACGTATCTGTGGGCCGCTGCTTTAATAAATATTCTTTGTTGGACTTTTGAATGATTGTGCTTATGGAGTTTTTTCCCAATTTATATTTTAAGCTCAATTATTACGTTTAGAAATTCAGTCTATCCCCTGATATGTTTCTGTGCCGAAACATTATGTTGTTTACTCTAGAGGCCTAGAATCTATTAATGGAGTGGGTTTTTAAAGGAAAGATCTCAATAGAGTTTTCAAAGAAGGCGAAAACGAGGAAAACTGAATACTTGCATCATTATCAGATTGGATTTACAATAAACTTAAGAAAGATTGTGAAGTTGGAAGAGGAAAAATTAATTCAACTTAGTGCACAGCTGGTCAGGACCAAGAGTCTGTGGAGAAATAAAACTATGATTAGACCAAGTTGGCAGCATTTTGAAATAAATCGTTGTAGGCTTAAATTAGCTGAACATCAATCAAGGGTAATAATCACAAGCTCAAAATAGAATAACTACATTTAAGAGATCCTAGAAAATAGCGTAAAAATTTGGCACCATTTAGGCGACATCTGTGCATATCCTGATTTTGCTCACTGGCGCCATCTGTTGTTCAACCTAACTGTTCCCAGCTCTAGTTCAGACACTTTTCAAGTGAGAACAGTGATGGCGATGTTTTCTTACTACCACCCCTGAATTCAAGACTTCAATGTTTCCATGTTTATAATTTCAGGGGTTGGAGACAGAAAACATAGCCCAACATCGCCAAAGGAGATTCACTCATTTCACAAACCACTCAAACTCAATCTTTTCCCCTCTTTGGAGTGAACTTAACCACACTCAAAACATCGCAGGAGCCATGAGAGAGAACATTTGAGCAGAACGGGTTTGAGTTGGGGTGGAGAGCCCTTCAATCTCTCTCTTACTCTTTCTCTCTGCCATTCTCTCACACACTCATTTACTCTGTGTGTATTTTGCTGCCAGCTGTGCTAATTAATCGAAACTTGCCGGGCAAAAATTGATATAAAAATCTTTGGCCATCATTTAGCATGCAAAAGTTTGCCCTCACATCAACATGAGAACTCTCGAACTCTTCAACGAAAGAATGCCAAAAGAGTTTTCAATATGTTGCAAAACATTTTCTACATTGAAAACTTTTTCTTGCCACATGCAGCTGCCGGGCAAAAGTTCGACCCAAAAAAAAAAAAAGAAATAGCAAAATATCTTTCTCCAAATGCAAACTGCAAATGAGCAAAAAACTGTCCCAGAGCAGTCCAAGGGGCGGGTAGGCGGGGAGCCAAACTGTGAAAATTGAAATGAAAATTACCCATTGTGGCAGGCAGCAGCATTTCAATTTGAGTTGCCATTTTGCACGTGCCTTGGTGCTGGGCTAATGGCACCTCCCTGCCACACTCCGCCGCCAGGTCATCTTCCAGCCTTTTGCATTTTATTCATGCCCAGCCAAATCCACGTCCGACTTTATTAGTTATTTTCTGCTCAATTTGTGCCCGAAGAGGCAGGATAACAAGAAAAATTATTTTCAATTCATTCAACACATTCATAAGAAAGAAACGAACGAAAGAATGGAGCCATCGTGAAGAGTGTTGGCTGCAAATCTATTCATTGCCACTCGAGCGACTCGACATTTCAATAATTGCTTTCTGGGCACGTTCACGGGGCTGGAAACATGATGTGGCAAAAAACCCAAGTATTTTTATGTTTATTAGCGGTGGCTCTATATAAGTGGGTCTATATACATAGCCAGAGTGGATACAATTCTTTTTCTAAGAACGCTCTATCATTTTTGCCTAAATTATTCCACGTTAAACCCTTTGAAAAGCTACTCATAGATGGCTGAAAAAGCTAATTATTTTGTCATTGACATCGAAACTTTTCCAGGTGATGATAACCGTGGGCGAGGAGGGGAAAACGCCTTATGCATTTCCTAGTCTGCCGTCGGAGAAAGGGTATGTAGGACTCGCACCTACTAAAAACCCCTCTCTCTCAGGCCTGTATCCACTTCGGAAAAGCTTTCGCATTACTTCGAAGTGGGGACCTTTACGCGCTATGCGCTCATCTATTATCTGCGTCCAGATACCCCACTATGTCCTCTCGTCCAAGTCTTTTTTCTTGATTCGCAGAATTTCGCCAACAAAACTTGCAATCAATCTCCAGTGCTCTTCGCTTGAGGTCATCTTCGATACGATGTTGTCTGCTGTAATCTGTCCTACACGTCGTGTAAGGTTGATTCTCCTATCGGTCCATCGTTTGCAGTGTATCACAGTGTGCTCCACACTATCTGTTTCTGCGTCACCATACACGCAGCTATGCTCTGAGCTTTTCCCAAGTGAATGTAGGGGATTTGTGTCACGTGACGAGCAGTAGCTCTGTTCTTTCTGTTGCTAACTGTAGTCCGTGGGAGTCTCATCCAAGTTTTGAATCTGGATCATCACCTGCGTAAGTGGATGCTTGTGCGTAAACTTTGTTCCCGTGTAACCGCCACAATGTCGTCTGCGTGATCCCACCAGAAAACGTCGTCGGGGTATTTTCGTATGCGAGAGCACCTCGTCATAGCTGATATTCCAGAGGTCCGGTCCAAAATTGATCCCTGCGGCAGTTCTGCTGTTGCTTTGAATACATTTTTCGCCAGAGTCTGATACAACAGCTTTCGATTTTCAGATAGCTGTTTATTATACGCAGCAGATACTCCGAGTATTCAAGTTTACCTGTAGAGCCTCGATCATATCTCAAAAGCATTTTTCTACGTCCAACGTTGCTAGCAGGACTATTGGGTCGTGCGAATAAAGATTACCGACGTGGCTGCAATCGGCGCTTCAGTGACATTCACAATGCTCTCGATTGTAACCTGCTCACCTGAACCGTACTGTACAGAGAAAGCCCTCCTGCACTTCAACCGAGGCTGCAAAATGGGGCTTAATAAGCTTTTCTAGAAGCTCGCTAAGCATAGTATGAGCGGTCGAGATAGGCTGATGGGGTTTCGGGAACCCTTTCCTTGGTTATCAGGACTAATCGCTGTACCTTCCAAGGTCGGGAAATGTTCTGTAAGAATGACATGCATTATACATATTAAGAGTTTTGTACGTTGTTCTGCAATGACTTTAAGAATCTCTGCCGGAATATTATCTGGGCCTGGTGCTCCCGTTGTAAGGCTTTTGGCTGCTTTGGTGAGCTCGCTCTGTGGAATCCGCGGTTGGACTTAGCTTTTCATGACGATTTTGTAGCCCTGAAGGGTTAGTGTTGACATCTAAGGCAGGTATCCACTGGTGCGCGAAAACTCTACTCGTTAAAAAGGTGATATTTCGCAGATTACCATCAAGTCTGGTAAGTCGCTGCTATTAACACGCTAACACAGTCTTCTATCGATAAACGACTCGCGTAACCTTGCTCTAGTTAGGCGCCGTAAAAAAAAACAGTTCGTAAACAAAAAAATTTAAATAAAATATATCCATGATGGTTACACGGTATACAGAAGGCGATATACGCCTGTAAGACACGACATCCTCTCGGCACTGCTCTCATTGGAGAACCCTTTATCGGCGTGCGTCCTTTTCTTAAACCAGGAGAACTTTCAGAAAATACTGTAGTGCGTGATTTACCTAACTCCGTTCCGCATAAATCAGCCGATGGTAGTTCGTAGCACCTAAATCATCCTCAAAGTCAACCCATGAATTTGGGAGGGATCACTCACATTTCGATAACGGTTGTCCTTGTTCATAGTTCCTTCCGAAGAAAGAGTTCTGCAAGGAATAGGACGGCGTTTTAATTTATTTAGGCCCACTTTATCAACTGTCATCTGCATTGCTAATGTATTCGGCAACAGCCGAATCCGACAATTGCGCTGGCATCGAACTGCCAATAAAAAATGATAACCGCGCATTATTGGTGTGGTGGGTGTGTGCGACAGAAAAAAAATTGACTTAAGAGTTGTACCACAACATATTTATTAGGATTTCGGAGTTTCGGTTTTTTTTTTTATTTTTTGTTAAGTTAATAATTTTATTTAATTGATATAAAAATATTATATATGGTACCAATTTTTTTATAATATATTTATAATAGTGAATAGCATTAGTGTGCAGCACCTTGCTTGTGCTTGGTATCCATATTGCTGCCGTTTTGGTAGTATCCTCCAGCCAGAAGCCTTCCTTTTTTTTATACTGCTCACTGATAATCACTAGGTCTGCTTGATGTTCCAAGACTATTTGGGACAGTAAAGCATCCGCTGTTCGGCTTCTGTGTAGATTTGCTTGAATTACTTTCATGTTGAGGCTTTCCTGGCACTGGCAGCGCAGTAATTCGATCCTGGTAAGTGATTCAGCTCTTTTAAGTTTTCGTACGCACAAAGTAAGCACCTTGGGGTTTTAGTACAGTAGATCTAGCAATTTTGAAAGTTATGTTCTTCAAATATTTGAAAATGCTATCCGCTATAAGCCTGGCAATTTTTGAATTATTTTAGCTATTTCGTGACTTTTGAGACGTAATATTAAATAAATCCTAATAATTCCATTTGAAACCTGAGTATTCTAATTGAGGTGCCCAGATCCAGCTTACGGCGGCGTGGACACCAATACTAATGAGCAAAATATTTTAAAAGCCGCAACAACCACAAGAAATAGAAAGAGAAACCCGATTAAAGTCAAAACAAACACACATCTCCGGGTTGACGATTGGACACCTCAAAAGTAAAGCTATGAAGATGACATGTCTACTAAAACCTGGCAATAAATTTTCCCATATAAATAAAGTTTATTGCGCAAGTTTTATATCTATTTTCTAGTAAATCCCCCAATTATTGATCTACCTATCGAGTGAGAAGCTAATCAGCTGCAAGGTGAGAAACTTTACAGCTCTAATTACATTCACGTTTAAAAGTGAAAAACTTTAACGCACAATTATCCACACCCTTAAGGGCGACCAAAATGATTAGGCATAAAAACTTGACAGTTACGCCCACATTTCTAGGGCCTATATAAGCCCAATGTTTTGGTCTTTTGACACTCAGTTCCAGTCTTAACCTACAAGTTTCAGCCATGAGCAAGGTTTTAGTGAATACAGCTCGCACTTTTGAGGATATGATGAGTGTCCCAGTTCGTTTCTACAGAAGCATAGGCGAGGATATCTATGCACATCGTTCGAAAAATCCTCTAAAATCACTTTTACTGAAAATCTATCTGTATGCCGGTTTTATTAACTTCAATCTGCTGGTCATGGGTGAATTGGTCTTTTTTTACAAATCGGTGCAGAATTTTGAGACCATTCGTCTGGCCATAGCAGTGGCTCCCTGCATTGGTTTCTCTTTGGTAGCCGACTTCAAGCAAGGCGCCATGGTGTGGTATAAGCAAACTCTTATACAGCTGCTTGATGATCTGGAGGATATGCATCCCAAGACATTGGCCCAACAGGAAGCCTACAAAATGGACACATTTGAGCGTACCATGAAAAGGGTTATCAACATCTTTACATTTCTTTGCTTGGCCTATACCACCACCTTTTCGTTTTATCCGGCTATTAAGGCCTCAGTGAAGTACAATTTTTTGGGCTATGAGACTTTTGATCGTAATTTTGGATTTCTTATTTGGTTTCCCTACGATGCCACCTCGAATAATTTGATTTATTGGATTACCTACTGGGATATTGCGCATGGTGCTTATTTGGCTGGTATTGCATTTTTGTGTGCCGATCTGTTGCTGGTGGTGGTGATTACACAACTTTGTATGCATTTCAATTATATTTCGATGCGTTTGGAGGCGCATCCTTGCACCGAGGGACAGGATAAGGAGAATACGGAGTTCTTGATCTCAATGATACGCTATCATGATAAGTGCCTCAAGTGAGTGAAGGTTGAATGCAGTCTCATTGCACTGCAAGCACAATTGTTTTTGGAAAGCACTCAAAATACCTTTACATTTACAGTTACCTTTGGAACTGTTCACTAAAAAATAACTGGATAAAACTTTAGTATTTGAACTGCCATAAGAACCATTTTGTCTAATTCAAATTTTACAGACTCTGTGAGCATGTGAATGATTTGTATAGCTTCTCGCTGCTGCTGAACTTTTTGATGGCCTCCATGCAGATTTGCTTCATCGCCTTTCAGGTTACCGAATCAACCATAGAAGTCATCCTAATCTATTGTATTTTTCTAATGACCTCAATGGTACAAGTATTTCTGGTCTGCTACTATGGAGATGAACTTATATCAGCGGTGAGGTTGAGTAGAAATATGCTCTGAAATGGTTTATATGTGATCTGTATCTTTGGTAGAGTCTGAGCGTGGGCGATGCAGCCTACAACCAAAAGTGGTTTCAATGCAATCAATCCTATTGCAGAATGCTGAAATTACTAATTATGAGAAGTCAAAAGCCTGCTTCGATAAGACCTCCCACTTTTCCGCCTATTTCTCTGGTTACTTATATGAAGGTAAGCTTTTTTGTGGATTTTGAGAAAAATTTTCTATTTTCGAATTTCTTTCAGGTGATCAGCATGTCGTATCAGTTCTTTGCTTTATTGAGAACCACCTACAATGATAAATAGAGTGAGTCAGTGTGGAGGCATTGAGTTCAAAATATTTGGATGTTCGGAGAGCGGAAAACCATTTAGTGGAAAACTTACAACGTTATCATATTTAATGAAATGTAGTGAAACTTAAATTACCTTCAAAATGCTTAAATGAATGCTTAAGAAATTCGCATAGATATAGAAAGACAATTGTAAAACCTTATTTCTGAAGAGAGAGAAAACTAGAAACTCATTCTCTAAAAAGCTAGCGATAAAATGCCCGCCAGTGTTTTCTGTTTCATGCAAACTGGCTCTAGTTGTTCACTCCCAGCTTGCTTTGCTGCCTTTATTTCGAAAATATATCGCCTTGCATTCGTCTAACTGTTTTACTAGAGCTTTTTCATCCATACGGGTAATATGTAAATCCAGCCCCGGGACTATGGTTTTTAGGCGCTAAACTAGTGGGGTCCCGATCCAGGGTAAACAGCAATAAATTCAAATTCAGCTCTAATAATTTATATGCCTGTCCTGGTGATTGTTGAGATAGCATGGCTGTATTGTGATCAGCGAAGAACGATCCTTCGAAAATAACGTCTTCAGATCTCGCTCACTTGTGTTTAAAGGGAGAACAATATGCGTTCAGCATGACGATAGACGACTTCCACTGTTTGTCGATAGTCGTCATGCTGCAAGCATGTGATTCTTTCTTAGAACTCAAGTACGTAAAGCCACTTATTCGTCAAATCGCTATGATACGATCGACCTTACATTTACCGTTTTTAAAAATAAGCTGCATTTCAGCCAAGCATCTCCATGCTTTCCAATTAAGTGCGCCTTTATATTTGTTGAATTTCCACTGGTCTTTATAACTTTGTTGCACAGTTTGCACAGCGATTTCTGTGTATCAACTTTAATAAAAATTAATTTTAAACATTTTGCTTTACATGTCCAGAGCACAAGAAACAGTTATGTCGCAACAGTGAGCGTGTTCAGCAGCATAAATCGATGACAAAAATCCATTTTCTATTTGCTGAACGGGCATGATACGCAATCATGTTTGCTATTTTTCGTGATTGTGTTAGATGTGAATCCATCAAAGAAATAATTTTTTTTAGAATTGCGAATTCAAAGAACATTTCATGATGTCCTGCATCGTTAGGGGACTCATAGCTTCAGATGATGAGCCTTGAGATCGGCGGGGACAGCCACTGTTGGGATCGTGGCAGGACGGGAACGAATTGTTCTTATTCGCCCATCTCTACTCTTAGCCCATTGCCTTTATTAAAATTTACATTTTCAGACCCTTCTTTGCGTGGCTCTGGATGAACTAATTCTAGCAAAACTCTTAATAAAAGCCAGCATTATGTTTTTTGGCAGCTATCAAATCTGGAGTCCTTCTTAATGGTAAATGTATGTATCGACAAAGGAAAAAGATCTGGCCATCGGATATGGGCTTTTCCCCAAAAATGTTTACCTATTTAAAAAATTTTTTTTTTTTATATTTTTTTTTAACATTTGAAAAGCAAGCTAAATAAATACTAAAAATGTATGTACAGCGTTTCTGATTCTATAATACAAGAAAATTGGCCTGAATACCGAAGATATGTCCATTTCACTTTTTGATTTTTTTTTAAGATGTCGCGTGAAAAATGTCGCGTTCTTCATAAAATTAAAATCTTATAAAAACAAAACTATTGTAAATAATTGAATATGATTGCACTCAAATAAAAAGCTGCATTATTCAGCCCTCTATTTAAAAAAATTAACTGCTTCAAAATTTTTCTTTAACTTTTCGCAGATTTATGAATTTTTTTAGATGCAGTCGAAAACGACTTCCATTTTTGTAAAACGCGTGATAAATCCCATGATTTTTTAAAGAATATTTTAATCGTCAAATCGACTTAACCTACATTTTGCACTAGATATACAGCCCCCAAAATTCCACCTAAAAAATAGAAACAATTTCAAAAATTCTTTTGTCTTCTAAATTTCTCCGCACTTAAAGGCGTACGAATGTCGCGTTCGCGACTATGGAAATGCCCATATTCGAGTTTGAAGTGCACATTTTCGCCGGGGCCGAGCTTACAACAAACATAAAATGGCTAACAAAGTCTTCAGGAAAATTCGAGGGGGATTCCAAGAGCAGATGGTACTAGTGACGACGGTCATATATAATACGTAGTCATTCTACATTATTAATTGTCAAAAATTCAAACCTTCCGCCAACAAAACTATTGCGATAAATTTGTTGTCTCAAAATTCTATCAAACTCGTTCACCAGCAGCCAAACACTTTTTTTTGCTGGTTTGTGTCAAGTGTGACCGAAGGCTAAAAACAAAAAATATCACCGAAAAATATTCGAATTCCGATGTACCGCCTCGGAAAAATATGCGATAATGATATTCGGCATACCTTGCCGAATCATAACTTGTGCGAACCCGTCAAACTTTTTTCAGAAATGGCTTAAAGTGTAAGTGAGATACCGAAAAAATTTAAAAAACTTGGGAATGAAATCGAAATAGGCACTTTCATAGTTGCATGTTATACTATACAGGGTTTGTCCGGAAAGTAATAGGACTGATTTTCTTCCGCCGCGACTGTACTTCGGAACGTGCGCGCACCGACTGGATTCGGTTTAGGGCGTTCCTAGCTAACGAACGAGCGGCTGGTGAGTTGTCTCCGAGCACCTGAATAGTCAGGAGTGGCATTTTCGCTCGACGTGTTTCTGTGAGTGGTGCAAGCCGGAGGTGTCCGCTATTAAATTCTGTGTGAAACTCGGTAAATCTGCGACAGAGACGTTTGATATGATCAAGCAGACTTACCCAGATGTTGCTTTAGCAAGAAGTGGTGTGTTTCGGTGGCACCAGGCCATTTTGGAGGGCCGGGAAGAGGTCGCCGATGAAGACCGGCTGGCAACGACTTCGACAAACACCGACAATCGACTCGTGTGCAAAGTTTTGAACTCAGACCGCCGACTAAGTATTCGTTTAATTGCCCAAATGTTAAATTTACCAAAATCTGTGGTTCATGACATTGTGACGGAGCATTTGAACATGCGCAAGGTGTGCGCGAAGATGGTCCCAAAAGCGAACTTGAAAAGTGAATTCTTGTGAACAGCTACCTGACCAAGGCCGGCATCCCAACGCTTCTGAAGCCGCCCTACAGCCCAGATGTGGCCCCCCGGGTCGCAACAAGACACCGCGGCTCTCAAGGCGATCGCAAGAGAATGTCTTTTCATGGAAACGCTGCTTCAATGCATAGAATCGACCATCCATTACTTTCCGAACAAACCCTGTTTGTCTCGAGTAAACCTTGAATTTTCGTTATTTAGTCGCTCCATTTACTGAATGATGCATCAATAGTTTTGTTCCGTTCCATTCAAAGTTTTAGTTAGGAATGTGATCCAGATTTAATATTCACAAAATAATATATTCAGCTTAACTTTCGTGAGTCTTGACTTCAGTGAGGGTCGACGGCCAAAACTCAAAACCTCAGCATATCAACAGGCAAAGTATTAATTAACTTAAAAAGTAATTCTCTATTTCTTCAGACAAAGCGTTCAGGAGTGTTCATACGATTTTTAAATAATTTAGATTGTTAATGTTTCTGTTCATGGGTTTTATTATAGGTTATTTATATATATTTTAAAATTTTTCTTTTTGAAGCGTATCTTGGTATTTTTAAAGGTACTTCCACTAAATCAGGAAACTTTTAATTTTTGTTGTTTTGGCAAACATCACATAAAGTAGCTGGTTTGAAATTCTTCGAATCAAGCTCTTTCAAATTTCAAATATCTGAATCCTTCAATCAACTAAAATTTTAGTTGACTAATCAACTAACTAAAAATTTCAATCGATTGAGGCCCACTCTGATCTAAACCCTGGCAATAAATTTTCCTATTTCCATTCTGTAAGTTTTACATTTATTTCACTTAAACTGTTCTAGTTAATCCCCCAATTATTGATCTAACTATCGAGTGAGAAGCTACTCAGGTTCAAGGTGAGAAACTTTGCAGCTCTAATTACATTCACCTTTAAAAGTGCAAAAACTTTAACGCACAATTATCCACACACTTCAGGGCGATCAAAATGATTAGGCATAAAAACTTGACAGTTACGCCCACATTTATAGGGCCTATATAAGCCCAATGTTGGGGTCTTTTGACACTCAGTTCCAGTCTTAACCTATAACTTTCAGCCATGAGCAAGGTTTTAGTGAAAACAGCTCGCACTTTCGAGGATATGATGAGAGTGCCAGTTTGGTTCTACAGAAGCATAGGCGAGGATATCTATGCACATCGTTCTAAAAGTCCTCTAAAATCACTTTTACTAAAAATCTATTTATACGCGGGTTTCATAAACTTCAATCTGCTGTCTATGGGCGAAGTTGTCCTTTTTTACAAGTCAGTGCAGGATTTTGAGACCATTCGTCTGGCCATAGCAGTGGCTCCCTGCATTGGTTTCTCTTTGGTGGCGGACTTTAAACAAGGCGCCATGGTGTGGCATAAGAAAACTCTAATACAGCTGCTTGATGATCTGGAGGAAATGCATCCCAAGACATTGGTCGAACAGGAAGCCTACAAAATGGACACATTTGAGCGTACCATGAAAATTGTTATCAACATCTTTACGTTTCTTTGTTTGGCCTATACCACCACCTTTTCGTTTTATCCGGCTATTAAGTCCTTGGTGAAGTACAATTTTTTGGGCTATGAGACGTTTGATCGAAATTTTGGATTTCTTATTTGGTTTCCCTACGATGCCACCTCGAATAATTTGATTTATTGGATTACCTACTGGGATATTGCACATGGTGCTTATTTGGCTGGTATTGCATTTTTGTGTGCCGATGTGTTGCTGGTGGTGGTGATTACACAACTTTGTATGCATTTCAATTATATTTCGTTGCGTTTGGAGGCGCATCCTTGCACCGAGGGACAGGATAAGGAGAATATGGAAGTTCTTGATCTCAATGATACGCTATCATGATAAGTGCCTCAAGTGAGTAAATTGGTTTTGGAAAGCACTCAAAATACCTTGACATTTAAGTTACCTTTGGAACAGTTCAGTGAAAATAACTGGAGAAAATTTTAGTATTTGCTTTACCATAAGAAACATTTTGTCTTATTCAAATTTTACAGACTCTGTGAGCATGTGAATGATTTGTATAGCTTCTCGCTGCTGCTCAACTTTTTGATGGCCTCCATGCAGATTTGCTTCATCGCCTTTCAGGTTACCGAATCAACCATAGAAGTCATCCTAATCTATTGTATTTTTCTAATGACCTCAATGGTACAAGTATTTCTGGTCTGCTACTATGGAGATGAACTTATATCAGCGGTGAGTTTAGGTAGACGTATGCTTTGATTAGACTCTAAAGATGATCTTTTCCCTTTGGCAGAGCTTGAGCGTGGGAGATGCAGCCTACAACCAAAAGTGGTTTCAATGCAATCAATCCTATCGCAGAATGCTGAATTTATTAATTATGAGAAGTCAAAAGCCTGCTTCGATAAGACCTCCCACTTTTCCGCCTATTTCTCTGGTTACTTATATGAAGGTAAGCTTTTTGTGGATTTTGAGAAGATTTATTTTTCTATTTTCGAATTTCTTTCAGGTGATCAGCATGTCCTATCAGTTCTTTGCTTTACTGAGAACCACCTACAATGATAAATAGAGTGAGTCAGTGTGGAGGCATTGAGTTCAAAATATTTGAATGTTCGGAGAGCGGAAAACCATTTAGTGGAAAACTTTCAACGTTATCATATTTAATGAAAAGTAGTAAAATTTGTAAAGCTCTTCTCTTAAATTAGAACTGTAAAATTCTGCTTTATGCTGATTTTTTTTGTAGACTTAGATTTATAATACAATTTATAATACCTTAACTTACTGGCTACGTATAATAATTAATATTTTGAATAAGTTAATAGTTTACAAAATTTTTTTTTGATATCTATGTCTTTTCATCTTGTCTAATAAAATATTCAGTTAGCTGAGTTTTAAATTGCGTTGCGTTTCTGATGTCTTTTAGGTAATAAGGGAGTTCATTCCAGCAGCGAGCAGCATAAAAATAAAAATGTTTCTCTGCACCAGCTAATTTATTCCTTGGAGTTACAGCTGCCGAAAATTTTGATACCTGCCACAAGCATTCTGAGATTTTCAGGTATAAACTTCTGAGATAACGACAGCTGCCTAAGAGAACTATTTTGTTGCTTTTTTAAGGCAAGAATGGAAATCTAGAGAAGGCGCCCCCCCATTACAATTTCAAACCAAACAAATAAAATTTAAGGTTTAAGGTCTCTGCTACATTGACAGTTCAATTCGAATTTTCCTTCATCACTCTATGTTGGATTTTTGCGTTGAGGAGGAAAGGTTGGCGAGACGGGACTGATCAGTGAACTCGAGATTGAATACATTCCTTGTGTCAGTGTCAAAGGAAGGAAAAGAAGGGTGAGACTAACGGTTTGTTATGACGACTAGTTAGGAGTGAAAGGGTGAGGACGACACCGTACAAAAGGTGGGAGGTGGGCGAAACACCGGGGCCACCGAGAGAGATTGTACGGTTAAACCTGTGGCATTCTTCTTTTAATAGACGACTGAACTTCCGTTGTGTTGTGCCTCATTTTTTAAATCTTATAAAAAAGAAATCAGTCATTTTTTATTTTCCGATTCTTTTTCGTTTGAGTACCTCAACCCTTTCACACTCCACTCCTCTAACAAAAGGTTTAATCACGCGTAATGGGAAAATTGGAACTTGTAAAGCCTTCGAGGCCATCAAACCTTAAAATATCTGATCCGGTCCGGTCTAATTGCTCACCATCGCAAGTTCGGCTGTCGTTTGTGTGAAAATCACGAGTGATTTCGGCCACCGAGGGCTAAAGGCTGGCCGACACATATAATTCGTGATTCATTCGAGTGCAAAATTAAACCCGAACTTTTCAAGATTTATAAATCCTTTGAATGACTTTTCTATCGATAGTTTACTTTAGCAATCGTGGTCTACTTTTTTGTCTTAGACATACTAGGGAGGCGGGGTCTTATGACCTTCAGAATACACTGACCCACATCACAGCTTCCGTTAGAGCCATGGAAAGGAAAATGAGATTAGATTGTATCCTAACAACTATACGACTGCCCTGAACTTCTTAGAAATAGAAACCATTTCCGAAACACCCAGCCACAATACCATCGCCAAAAACAAAAATTACGGTAAACACCAATAAACTTATCCAGGAGAGGGAGAGAAAATATGCGAAATTGTTGCTGCATTTTACTTTGGTATGCACTGTGCGCAATCAGAAAGACAACAAAGATGCGCACTGTGCGCATAGGCCGTGGGAACGCCTGATCTGGAAAAACTTAACTTTGACGATCTGAAATCAAAACGGAATGAGGGGAATTTTTTAAGGTAATGTGTTGAAAACTTTTCTTTCCGAAATTTGGGAAATGCAGGTCTAAAGCGCCATACATTTCACAAAATTTTGGCGCAAAACGCTAATGTGTGTTAGTGAAAGATGGATGTATGATCACGCACGCATTTTTGCAAGTCGGAGCAGAATTTTATTTTAGAATTAATAGAAATTTCTGGTTCTTTACCTGCTGTAAATGAGATGTATGGGGCGCTTTACATAATATCTTAGAAGGAGTGCGGTCCCCAACAACTGATTAACTTTACTACTTTGTTCCAAAGGTACACAGAGTATAAGAAGTTTGCGCAAAAGTATGTAAAAAGGAGAAAGAATCATTTCCAAACCTATTTCTATTCTTTCTATTCTGTTCTTGATCAGTATCAACATCCAATTCGATATAGCCATGTACGTCCGTCAGTCCGTTCGCCCGTCCGTGGTAACAGATAAGGGTTTGACATGTATGGGACATATCTATATATATAAATCTGTACGCCCGACTGACATATTATCAACGCACAGCCTAAACGGCTTATACTACAGGTTTGAGATTTGACATAGACCTTCGTTCAGTTATGCAGGCGCACACTAAGAAAGAAAATTTGAAAAATTACACCCGGAAAAGTCGGAAAAGCGTCGGAAAAGTTTGTATGGGAAAAATTTTATTTTTCATCCGATTGACTTGAAACTTGGTTTGTAAGCATAGTACGCGAAATGATTCGACACGTGTTTTTCCGATTTCGGAAAATCCGGCCTCGAGGAAAATGGCCGTCTACATGCAAAAAAACTATTTCTCATCCGATTGGCTTAAAACTCGGTTTGTATGTGCAGAATACGAAATAATTTGAAATGTTATTTTCCGATGTTGGAAAATTTGATCCAACGGTCGGAAAACTCCCGGAAAATTCTGCATGAAATAAAACATTTTTCATCCGATTGGCTTGAAACTCGGTTTGTAAGAGTAGAATACGAAATAATTTAAAATGTGATTTTTCAATGTCGGAAAATCCGCCCCCATGCGTAAAGATTCCTCGAAAATTCTCCATGAAAATAAAAATGAGAATTCATTTGTGTTTTCATTTTCCGAGTTGAAATACGCCGGATGCCCACTGGGAAGTGGTTGGAAAGTGGATGGGATGTGATTAGGATGTGGGTGGTAAGTTGGTTTGGAAGTGGGTGGGATGTGGGTGGGATGAGGGCGGGAAGTGGGCGGGAAGGGGGTGGTATGTGGGTGGCAAGTGGGTGGGTGGGTGGCAAGTTGATGGGAAGTGGGTTGGATGTGGATGGGAAGTGGGTGCGCATTTGTTCTAAACTGTTGTATGCGCAGCGAAGCGCGACGGGTTATTTGCAAATGAAACAAAAGTATTCTTTCATGGTTGTCTATAACACACAATGATTTGTAATGTACACACTTTACGCTTCACACTTTCAACCCAAATTTATACAACTGACACGCGGACGAAGTCGCGGCGGGTTTTGCTAGTACTTCTTATATTTTATTTGTTTATTTATTTATTAAGTCGACAAAAAAGGCTGTCAACACAATTACACATACGTTATAAAAAAGCCTTATCAATTAAGAAAGCCTATCAAAGAAAAACTAACAAAATTACAAAATACCTAATGACGACTCTGACACGATGGGGGAATTTTATTTGCCCGTCCGGCCAGCTATGCCCCGATTCACAGCCAATTGTAGTCAGAGATGTTATTAGAGCTACCAAAATGTTTGAAGGCAGATCAAGTTTATTTTCAATTTGGAAAAAACGTCATATCTCCCACAGATTTGGAAATAGATAGTTCAGATCTTAAAGAGATATTTAGTAATTAGTATTATTTATACATTTGCCGAAGAAATGATGAATATCGGATGAACTATACTGAAACTATGTCCAAAAATCGGTTCCAGTTAAAGGTCAGATTTAAATGTGGCGGTTCCAGTCCCAGTTCATTCAGCTCCAATTGCAGATCCAGTTCATCTAACTAGTTTACACATTACTAACAACTATCGATGATCGATACTACCGCCCTTTTTCGTATCTTACTTCTCTAACTCACACACACTCACACTTATCTCTCCGCCATTCTGTGACACTCATTCTTACCGGTAACACGCCGTCTCCATAAAAACCGAACTTAAAATTAATCTGTGTTTTAAACAAATAGTTAAAGTGGCCTAGCCACAATGGTAACATTGTAATTCTTTTATTCACAGTAGTGGCGCCATCTATTGGTCAGTTTTGAAAGTCAAGTAGTGACGCCATCTATTGGTCAAGTTATGACCTAAGATGGACTCCGAGGCAGACTGATGGTTTCAGATTAGGCTTGCCTTTGAACGAACTTCTTTGATTGATCGTTCTTGGGTGTTGTGGGTATCTCTTTCAATGTAGTACCTGCTAGTTTCAGACTTAACTTACAGATTTTCAACTGTTCTGTGAATCAGGTCCAGTTTCCTATGCTCTTCATTAGACTTGACTTGTCGTGGTTTTTGTTTGAGCATTCAAACCTAATTTCTAATTTTTTTAAAATCTACAAAATGCGACCATCCGGCTCGAAGGACCAAAATATATATAAGATCATACACCTTTAATCAGAGCTGAAAATTTAAATTACCATTACAATTTATTATTAAATTTTTGGGGTAATTAAGAATTTATTTATTTATTTATTTATTTAGAGACTGTTTGTCTCTGGGACTGTGCAAAAGAGTTGTTGTGTATAGCTGTTTCGTGAAGACTCCGCTTCCACATTCAATAGCCTTTGCCCGAACAACTGCAGGTCAATTGCCATCTCCTGTCAGATTTTCAATGCTTTTGCTATCAAGCATTCTAATTGCAGATATGTGAGTGCTTCTTGTTGCAGATGACATTAAGTTAAGTCCAGAAGCATCAAACTTAATGACACTTGACGACACGCTTTGAGAATATTTAATTAAAAATCGCATTTAAAAATTAATAAGCTTAAATTGAAACCAATAGCGCCTGACCGAGCACAAACGAAAAGCCCATAAAAAAGAGAGAGAAGAAGCAGGACACACAGAGCAAACATTTTTCAAAAGGAATATTACAGCACCGATAACAAAAACAACTAGCAGCAAGTACGGCCCCCCTCCTCCCCCTCCCCCTCATCAGCCCCACTTCATCGTCCCACTTCGACCTGGTAATAAAAGGAACAACATAAAACGCAATCACAATCATCGACAATAATCTGGCAGCGGCAAAAAAAAATGCTTATTATAAAATTTCACAGTTTTTCAATGAGCGACCGGAAAAGCAACAAAAAAAGGCAAAGCAAATGGCAGCAGCATAGCAGCCGCCCGGCAATGGCTTTTCAAAATCATAATGGCAGCTAGTAACAAGAGTTTTGTGTACAAATAAGTGGAAAAAAAAATTGCCAGGCAGGAGTCGAAGCTGAAGCAAATACCACGTCAGCAGGAGCTGTCCCACTCCCACCCTGCCTCACCCACTCCCTCCCCCTCTCTCCGACTCGCTCTCTCTCTCTCTGGGCACATCACGCGCGACCACTTAAAAAACCTTGGCCACCACCCCACTGCCTCCCCCACCCCTTAATGCATTTTCCCTTAACAGGCCGTTAGTCGTTATTATTTTGGTCCATTGACGCTGCGGGCTATGGCAGACCAAGGCTATGTAAAAAATGTACATAAACTGCTGCATATATATATAGAGTATAGAGAGAGAGGAGGGAGGTGAGGGTGCAGGAGGCTGCCATGAACTTAATGCGCCGCACAGGCCAACGGCAGTGCAGGGGCCAACATAATGTACCACCCCTCTACCGACTGGGCCACCCCCATTGACGTTGATGTCCCGTATTGGAATCGCGTTCGTCTCGTCCTCATCAACAGCGCGCACTCTCGGCAACAGCCACAGCACAGCACAGCACAGCAGCAGCGGCAGCAGGCACCACCAGGAGGGCAATTTTTATAATTTTAGTCTCGTTTGCTTTGAATTTATTTTTATTCTCTTTTTGCCGTGACCCCTCCCCACCCCCTCCTCGTCCTTGGATTCATCCTACTGCCATGCCAACTGCCACGTCAGGGGCTGCTTCTAGTGTGCCTGGATTTTGTATTGGTTTTATTTGACGCCTCTTTTTTTTCTGCTTACAAAATGGCGTATTGCATTGCATTGATTTTTCGATTTGATGAATCAATAATTTCCTGTAAATCTTACTTTTTTTCTTTGCTTAAATTTCCTGTCGCATTTTTCATCTTGAAAGGGCAAACAAGCGTAGATTTGGGTAGGGGTACATGAATTTTGTACACAAGTTTTGTTCGGCCTGGGCTTAAAGATTTTATGAAAAGCACCGAACTCATTCGAAGAAATTGGTTCGGTTCATTTAATTTCCAGAGTTCACTCAATAAATCAAGAAATCTAAATACTCTTGTCGAAAAAATTCATTGAACTTTGAAAAAAGCTTGGTTTGACTTCTTTTTCCCATTTGGGAAAAAACACAAGTCTAAAAATTTCGATTTCTTACAAAAATAATTTGTATAGTATTTCTACATATCGATCACTTACTTCAAGACTGGCTTAACTTAACAAGTATTTGATATTTGTGTCAATTTGACACAATTTTTAGCGGCTTTGCTAATTTACGAAATAAATAAAAGTATTCTAGGTGTGTTTTTTTTGTTATTTGTACTGATAATACGAAAAGTTACAAACGCGTTTTCGGCATGTCAATTTGACACATATAAAAATACGCTAGTAATTTACTTGTTTGCTTGTTACCAAATGTGTTTGCTATTTGAAATCATGAGTGTAGAGAGATTACTTTCTGTTGCTTTCAAATAAATTTTGTGACGATATGGCGCCTGGGTCCCTTTCTGCTCACAAAAACAAACCCAAAGAGTTTAAAATGTAAAGCAATCATTTTATACTTTTCTGACACAGGGCACAGCTTCAAAGCCTTTTTAAGTAGTAGTAGTTTACAAAGCTGTTTTTAAGCGCAGGTTTGCGCTAAGAAATTCGTAAATACTTTTCTATATTTAAAAAAATCGCCCTCAAATTGGAATCTCTCTGAAATTTAGAAAAAATATCTGCATTTAAGAAATTTTTTTATTGAAATTTAATAAAGTGATCCTAAAGCCTTGATTCTAGGTAACTTAAAAATTTATTTCTGCACAATACTTCATCCAAAAAAGGTAGGCTGCGCTATAACATGTAGATTTAAAAAAGTTCAATAATGTTTGTATTCTTGGTGTTCGGCAGATCAATTAATTTTCGTGCGTTCTGGTTGAAGGTCGAAAAAAATGAATTTTTTTAGAAATTTTTTTTTTTTAAATTTAGGCCTAAACTGGGACCAGACTGCAACGGGTACCTGTCAACTCATATAAATAAAACTGTGCAGGAATTTTGAGGCTTGTGTATCCAGCAACATTAACCTAAACCACAGTTTCTTATCGATAGTTGGCATATCGATAGAGTGCGTGGATGGAGAGAACAGCTGATGCGCTGGAATATATTGCCAACAATTATTTTGGATGTGATGAGCGAAAGTTTTGGGGGAATGCTTATATGCTTTGTTTGTTATGAGCTGTCTCATCTGGCTGGGGAACTTATCGAGTGCAAAAGATTGGTAGGGATGGTTTCAAAAGCAAATGGTTATGCCAAATTGATGAGGCCGCCAGACGAATGCTTTCCATAGACACAAGGGTCGGAGAGATGTCGTCCGTTAAGATGGCTTTCTTAATCTGTGTGTCCAGATGGCAGGCAAATTCTATTGGAGTGGTGCACCTTGGTAATGATACCTGCATAATAATTTGGGCGCATAATGGCGAAGCGTCCATACCGCGTGTAACCGGTTGTATGCCTCACATACCAGGGGCCCCACCAGCTTTCCGAAAAGGTGGGGGCAGCTGATCCTCAACTTTTTCTTAAATACTTCTTTAATTATATTTTTCAGCATTAAATAATTAGTCTAAGATGCATTAAATATGATATAAGAGACAAGCTTCAAAATAATGGCGGGAAAACTTAAATATAAATGAAAAAGTGAATTTTCGGGGCAAATTCTGGCGATTAGGGGCTGCCCCTGCCCCTTCATTACTGATCTGCCATTGAGTTGCCAAAATCCTTACTAGGAAATGGATTTTTTTAGGCAATCTTGTATTCGACGATGAAAGACTTCATTTGATTGGCGTAAAGAGGTTCTGTTTGGAAAAGATTGCATTATAGAAATGCAGTTCCCAATAGCTGCAGTGATGTTTTGTGCCATCCGGGACAGTACTGCAAAAAGTGTCCTGCCATCGGTTTATCATCCCCAAGTATAAATGTGTAGTCATGACTACTCCGAGCAGCATGCTCCCTCAAACATTATTTATTTTTTGAATTTATTTAAACTCAAATAGTTAAACAGTGCTTAACAGCTGATTGATCAGGAGTGACCTTCCACCTTTCTCGGTGCGTGGCACACGTTTTAGTTAATTCTACACACACAGAAGGAATAAAAGCAAATTCCTGGCAGAATTTTTCGCAGTGCTGGATACAGGCCTTTAGGGCGGATATTATAGGAGAACATTTTTGAGTGAATTGTATCTGCGAATTATTTGTACACATATTTCCTATGGGAAGAAGGTCATAGCTGACTTTAGCACTTTTTCAAAGATGCGTCCAGATTATCTAAAAACAGATTTTTTAAAACTTGTCGTCAGCATTTTGCATTGCTCCATGACTATTGACTGAGTAGCCTAAAGCAGAGCGTGTGACATTTTAAGCAAGTGTTCCAATTCTCCGTAGCCTAGAGTTTGGGCATTATTTTTCGATAAAAAAAAAATTGCACCCAAGTAACAGCTCTCATAAAACTAACATTCAAAAAATTTATCTTAAAAGGAAATCATTCTGATATTTAAATATTATGCACTGAAAAAAAAAATCAATTTAAATTCAAGATTAATAATCTTTTTTTAAGAATTTCGCAATCTCTTAAAAAAGATGAAAAACGTTGAAATAAGCGTAGAAAACTATAAAAAATAGATTTATCATCTGAAAACTTATCAGTTTTGTATAAATCTAACTCGAAAAATCTTATGAAATATAAAGATTTATTGTGAGAAAAAAATACATAAAAAAAAAATTTAGACTCGAACCACTACCTCGTCGTTCAGTTGAAGCATTCGCTCAGTCCGACTGGTGACTGGGAGGTGCTGATTCGGTTTGCTCGGACGGTAATAACGGTAAGTTTCTCTCTAATGCGCCTAAGCGTTTGATCGCTTCTACCTAAGTGTGCTAAAGCACATTTCAATTTAATATAAATGCACAAAAATCAATTATAATTTTTAATTTTCTTTCCTGACTTAAATATGGAATCTGCTCACTTCCTTAGAAAAGAAATTAAAAAGCAAAACCGGCGCAGGTGGAAATCCGACTACAGAAAACGTTTAAGCCTTCAAAAACAACAATAACATGCGAGGACAAAATATATATGGGGTGTTGGTCTGGTGGGCTCTGAGGGCTTTTGTGTGAATCTGGTGGGTAACTTATGGGGATATCGTGGGGATCTGGTATTGATCTTTAGGGTGGAAGGTGGGAAGAATGGCTGCCACGAGTTCAAGTTACGAATTCAGTGCGATAAATTATAATGTTTACTTTATTTTCTTTTATCCGTTCCTGTCAAAAATATTGAATCTGCTCGCGTCCTTAAACAAGAATTTAAGAGCAGAATCGGGATCCTTCAATCACTTATATTATAACTATTATACAAGTAAATACAACTTTCATTCAATTCTTAATTAAAAAATCAAAGTATAATTTGTACAATGCTTCTCGACAGTATGATTGCGTATATGTTGCTATATTGTTGCCGTTTCATAACGAACAAAAGTTTTCAAGCAATGGGAGCATTCGAAGGCCGCTCCCCAGCATGGTGCGAAGGTGATCTTTAAGTGCGGTTTCGGGTAAAGTTTTTCGAGCGGTAGGAACATTCGTATGGTCCTCGCCCGTATGACTGCGAAGGTGATCCTTTGGGTTACGGCAAGAAACGTTTTGGAGCAATGGTAACATTTGAAAGGTCGCTCGCCAGTATGAGTGTCGAAAGTTTGTCTGTTTGGATGGTTTTTTTCTGAAGGTTTTTCGGGCGTGGGAACGTTCGAAGGGCCTTCTCGTGTGAGTGCGACGGTGATACTTTAGACCACTTTTGTGGTAAGGTTCTCGAGCAAATAGAGCATTCAAATAGTTGTTCGCCAGCATGAGTAAGTTGATAAATCTTTGATCAGCCTTTTGTACAAGAATGAGCATTTTGGAGCATTTAATGGGTTGTATTTTGTTTGCGAGGGTTTGGCTTGACCATTTCCCAATCATTTTCTTCGCTTTTTGCTGGCCTCTGCTGCAACAGTTTTGGAGACTCTTCTCTAGTCCTGCTTAAAATTTAATGCATTTCTGAAGCTACCAACAGAACAGCATATTCTTTGGGGCAGCAAGATCGGCATTTCTCGGCCACTTGTGGTTCTTTTACTCATACCGGTTAATAACATAATTATTATTATTATTATTACTCTACAATAACTTTTTTTTTTATTCAAACCTCCTTAAAATCGGCAGTGGTTCGCTTGCGGGGTTCGAACCCGCAAAACTTTTGGATTCGGGTTCACGGAGGTTCAAAGATTGCTGCACCTAGGTTCGGGTTCGATAATTTTGTTCTTCGCTAATTGAGAAAAGATTTACGTAAATTGAAACAAACTTAGTGCCGAATTTTATTCCTCCAGATAGCAGCTACATATGTATCAGATAAGCTCACAATTTACTCTGCTATTTGTAGGTTAATGTGATATATGGCTCAATGTAGAAGATAAGAATTCGGCCTTTAAACATTTTAATCATGTATAGAATTTTAGAGGGTTGATAATACCATATTCGAGCATTTTTCATCTGACTTTTTAGCAGGCTCCAGGTCAATAAATCATGGAGCAATGAGTATTAGAGATAAAATGTACACTGTCTCTCAATTGTGAGTAGTTGTTAGCAATAGTCCGCATTGAGATACTAAAAATCCGCATTGAATTGAATATGAAATCACATTGGTTAGAACGAGTCGGGCATATTCCCAAATCCATTCAGAGGGCGGAAGTGAGAGCGAACAGCTGACAGCTGAGTTTACAACAAGACGCACACACACCACAAAGAGGATGGTCGACTGTACAACTGTCTTAAGAACCTCTCGGGCCATTGCTAAACATTTTAAACATTTGTTTGGCAGCACTAGATAGATCTGTATTAGTGGAAGAAATTCGATCCCCTCATTTAACATACTTGGTGTAAAATAATCAATGGTGTGTCTTCCAGCAATCTTTCATTATTACTGATTTTATCACTGGATAAAACAAATATATGAGTCAAAAAAGTGCGCAAGACCATCACGACATTGTTAGGTTTCTTTACAATGATTGTTTTTTTTCCAAAACTTTTAAGCATGAAGATTGCTTTTATCTTCATCAGAAGATAAACAAACTAAAAATTTTTAATTATGTTTTTATTCTTTTAGCTTATATGTATTTATTAGATCCTTTTGAATATTATACAATATAGCAAATTGTTTCTTTGTAAGTTGTTTTTATTTCAAAGCTAAGAATTATTGGGAAATGTCAAACTTGATATACCGAACCTTTTTCTACTTTTTTTTGCTCCGGTTCAGGCTTGGGTTCGGAAAGAAAAATAATTGAGTTCGGTTCGGACTTCCAAAAATTCCGGAGTCTCCGACTCGGAGCGGTTCAACTAAAACCCGATTTGCAGCCCTGATTTTATAATTACTTTATTTATTTTTCCCTTTGTTCCCACATAGAAATTAGACTTACAAAATAAATAATGGCGGAAAACTATAAGTTATAAATGAAAAAAAAGTTTTTCAGGTGCAAAATCTGTGACAAAGGGGGTCGACAGTTGAGAATATTTTGGGTTGAGATTATCTTGTCTCTGTCAATTTCTGACACCGTTTCTCTTGGTTTCGAGACTATAATCTTGACTTTAGATTCTACAACTTACCTTGTAAATTTTGTGTAATTTTTTGCAAGTGTATACCATCTTCGTTGCTGCTAGAGCTAACTTGGCTTTCTGGCTTCTACGGGCAGTGGCAACAAACTTACGTAAATACGCAAAATCTTTTTATTTCTGTTGAACATTTTTGCTCATCAGCTTTTAATTTTATGCTTTTCAGTTTGTTGTTTTTTCTACTTTTTTTCCATTTTGCTCCCCACACAAACTGGACAGGTCCTGTCTTCCCATGCCACACTTCCTGCTGGTGAACGCTAATGAGATCCAAGCAGAGCGGACAGGCAACTTTCCATTACGTTTTTTTTCTTCTTCTTCTTCTTTTCGATGTCCTTGTTGTTGTGTTTCGTTTCAAGCTCCAGCTCCTTTCTTTTGTCTCTTCCTCTGGGCCAGTCAAATGTCCTTTTGGCTTGTTAAGAAAATGTCGCTCTCTAATATGCCGGACAAGTTGCTGCTGGGTTGGAGGGCAGGGACACGCCTGACTAGTCCTCTTGCCGTCGCGCTCTTAAATTAGAAAAATGTAAATTTATTTTAATTAAGATAAATAAGTAACAAAATGTTTTATGGAAATTACGTTAACAACGTGGAGACACGCGGGGAGACGAGGGATGTTTGCTTTCGTTTTGGCTATTACTTTCAAGAGGCGACACACTTCACCGCAGAGCCCAGGCACTGCCGGCAACTGCTTTGCCATGCAAATACTCATAATCAGCAGCCCCCCAGCCGCACTTTTAGCCAACAGCAAATGAAATTATTTTTTCCATTTGTTATGTACGCCAGGCAGTTGTATTTTTTTTATGTCCTTGTTGAAAAGTTTTATGTTTTTTTTTTTCGGACGCTTTTCATTAAATCGATCGATGGCTGATTTTTTTATTTAGTGCAATTGTACGTATACTTTGGCTGGCACTGTTATCGACACTCATTCAAGTGGTTGTGATGGATGTGGTTGAAACTTTTAATTGAAGCCCGTAGCAAAAACTTGGCAATTAATATAATATATTTTTTTCATGTTGTTTGCTTAATCAGACATTAACAAAACAAATTACAACATCTGCCAATTACATGCACAAAATGCGGAAATGTTCAAAAAAATGAATTGTTAAAATGTAATTCAATATCCGCAGGCCGAAGAGTAAAATAAGCCCTAAAACTTCGTTAACTTTTTATTTTAAATATTTCCAAATTTCTTCTCCAAAATCCTTACTCACTTTGCTTATCAGAATTTATATATTAAAACTATTTCTTAAAAACAAAATAAAATCGTTTTATGCTTAAAAAACATTCTGTACAGCTGAAGGGTAATTTAGAGCCTAGGACCGGCTCAACCGGTTTTCATATTCGAAATATTATGGTATTTTTTTATGAAAATATTTTAAGCATTTCAATAAATACCTCAAATTGTAAGCAGCTGCGCCCAAAAAAGTTTCACCAAATTTCAGGTAAAATTTCAATTAAAAATATGCAGAAAGGAAAGGGTTAGCCGAATGACTGACTAGAATGGGACAGCTTGAAAAGACGCGCAGCATCCTCGAAACAAAAAAAAAAAAACGAGGATCGCCACATTGTGAGCACAACAATAACAACAATCGCAATCACAATCACCCTTTTCATTTGCGTTGACAAAACTGTAGCACAAGTTTCTAATGCCGCATTATCCTGTGTGTGTGTGTGTGTTTGTGTGTGTCCTGTGTGTGAAGTGACATTCATCTAATTTGAATATTGCTGCCGTTGTTTCCCACGATTTATGTTTATGATTGCCGCTGAGGCTTTCTTTCTCTCTTGCTTCCTTCTTCAGAAACGCTCTAAGACCGTATGCTAATGCAGTTGCCATAATTCTTGTTCTGGCTACAGGTCGACGGGTCTCGTACCCTAATGTATTCAGTAGCATTTGTAATTGTTAAAAATTATTTACACGTTTTTAATTGGCATTCAAGTGGTTGGCGATCAAGGACCAACTACCACCACCAGCTGTTCCCCTTTGATAAAGCTTACCTCATTAGCCAAGTCCAAGAAGCTTATAAAATTTATTTCAGTTTCGTTATACGACCATATATGTTTAATACACTAGGGGAAAAAAAGTGGTCAAAGTTCTCAAAAGGATGGGAGGGACATAAAATTTCTTCACTGAAAATGTCTCAGTCACTAATCCTGCGGTAACACTTTCCCACAAATTTTGTTAGTTTTCCATTTTTCTTCCCTGAAACTTGGAAATAAATTGAGAAATGCCAGACGTAAAATCTACAAAATTTTTTAACTTAAGTCAAAAACTCTCAGAGTATCGAAAAGTGATAGCTTTAAGTGAACGCATTTGCCAGGTCACTCAAGAAGTGATTAATATAATCGTACAACACTTTCTTTAAAAACTCACGCAAATCATGGCGTAAAATCTCAATTTTGAATTCAAAGTCTCCTGTTAAGACCGTAAATAAGCTTGGTACAAAAAGTGAAAATCTTGGAAGTGCATTTTCATGAAGTGCACTCAACACTTAAGCTACATAACCTACAAAAACTTGAATTTCGAAAAGTTTAAAATAATTTCTGTTATTTTACCTAAAAGGCTTTTGCACTTTAAGGCTCCAATCAAAAGCGTCTACGTACTTTCATAGCTCAATTTTGGGTTTAGAACAGGGACCGGCAAAAACCATAGGCACATTTTGGAATTGATAGTGTGTGTGCATTTTGCACTGCGTTGTTGTTGGCGAAGCAGCACATGAACAAGCTTATACTGTCAGTGTGGCAAAGTAGCTGATTTAGAGCCTCGGCATGCGTTCAGCTTGTGTCGGTGTGAATAGCGAAATATGATCGGCCCCTGAGGGCCAGGCGTGGCCATCGCTGCTTTAAACCAAGAACATTTGGTATTAATTTTATGAGTTGAATTTTTATTTTTAATTAATTTAACTGTAAACACCTAATTCAGGTGTATCTCGGCAATATCTAGAGGATTTAGTATAAATCAAATTAAAGCTCTTTGATTTTTTATGTAAAGGGGTGCAAAAATGCCAATTATGAAAGTTAAGTGATTCGAAAACGCCTGCTCTAAATACTGGCTCGTACCCGTTTTCGATTTCGTTCAGAACATGCGCAATCGGAGTTGGTAGCTGTTTTCGCTTGCGAAAAACGATCAAGGTATGCAGTTTCAAAAGTATCACCTTTGAGTCAGTGGAATGAAAAGTAATTGAAAATTTGTATACCAAAAAATATTTTTATTCATATAAGTCAAATAATGTGAATATTATAAAGTATTCATAGATATACAGGTGCCACAGAAATCACTTTCGCTCTAAAATTCGCTCGAATTTGATTTCGCCGTGCCGCAGAGCCTGAATTTGCAAATCGCGCAACCTATTATGTTTTTTTTTTGTATATAAATTGTTAATTAATATAAAGGAAATTAAACATTGATTTTTATTTTGGTTTTTATATTTTTTAATTAAATAAAATTTAATATTTTAATTAAAAATTTTTTTTAATATTTATTTATATTAAATTTATTTTTTTTATTTAAATTATATATATTTTTGTTTTAAAAAAAAAATTATTTTTTTTTTTTTTATTATAATATTTGTTTTTTTAAAAAAAAAAATTAATTTAATAAAAATAAAATTTTAAATAATTATTAATTAATATATATATAAATATAAGGTTGTCAAAAAGTCTTGCGGTATTTCCGCAAGCTTGTCTTTGCAAGCGCGTAGTTCTAGTTGTATTCGTCGCATCGGTTCACGCTAGAGCTTTTTGGAAAGCTCTTTTCACGCGCTAACACGTGTTTGATTTATTGTTGTTTGTTTTTAGTCGTTCGTGAGTTATAGCGTCGCAAACATGGAGCAAAATAAAGAGAAAATACGGCATATTTTACAGTACTACTACGATAAAGGCAAAAATGCATCTCATGCTGCCAATAAAATTTGTGCAGTTTATGGACCCGATACAGTTTCCATTTCCACCGCACAACGATGGTTTCAACGTTTTCGTTCTGGTGCAGAGGTGATCGAAGATGCGCCACGGTCCGGAAGGCCTGTCGTCGAAAATTGCGATAAAATCGCTGAATTGATCGAAAGAGACCGGCATAGTAGCAGCCGTAGCATCGGCCAAAGAGCTGGGCATGAGTCATCAAACCGTTATAAACCATTTGAAGAAGCTTGGATTCAAAAGAAGCTCGATGTATGGGTGCCACACGACTTGACGCAAAAAAACATTTTTGCCCGTATGGATGCATGCGAATCGCTTCTGAATCGCAACAAAATCGACCCGTTTTTGAAGCGGATGGTGACTGGCGATGAAAAGTGGGTCACTTACGACAACGTGAAGCGCAAACGGTCGTGGTCGAAAAGCGGTGAAGCTGCCCAGACGGTGGCCAAGCCTGGATTGACGGCCAGGAAGGTTCTTCTGTGTGTTTGGTGGGATTGGCAGGGAATCATCCACTATGAGCTGCTCCCCCTATGGCCAAACGCTCAATTCGGACCTGTACTGCCAACAACTGGACCGCTTGAATGCAGCACTCATGCAGAAGAGGCCATCTTTGATCAACAGAGGCCGAATTGTCTTCCATCAGGACAACGCCAGGCCCACACATCTTTGGTGACGCGCCAGAAGCTCCGGGAGCTCGGATGGGAGGTTCTTTTGCATCCACCGTATAGTCCGGATCTCGCACCAAGTGATTACCACCTATTTCTGTCCATGGCGAACGAGCTTGGTAGTCGGAAGTTGGCCACAAGAGAGTCCTGTGAAAATTGGCTCTCCGAGTTTTTTGCCAATAGGGAAGCGAGCTTCTATAAGAGGGGCATTATGAAGTTGGCATCTCGTTGGGAACTCGTCATCGAACAAAACGGCGCATATTTGACTTAAATCGCATTATTATAACCAATTTTATGAACAATTAAAAATTCAATAAAAAATACCGCAAGACTTTTTTGACAACCTTATATAGATGTCGATTGCCATAGAATCTGTAGTGCGTGAGGGCATTTATTGAGTTAAAGCAAATCTTCAGCTTACATTTTCGTTTGCCGTTCACGCGTAACCGTGCAGCAGCTAGAGTTGCAAGGTATCATTTTTATTTTTGTTGAATTTTTTGTGTGGGAAAAAAGAACTTTAAATTAAGATTTGCTCAGTTAAAGAAAATTTTGGTTTTGTTTAAAAAAGAACTAAACAATTAGCTTTCATTTCAAAATATTAATAAAAAACGCATAAAAAGGCTTCATCTAATTTGCACTTGCGGGGTGACTACCCTACGCAACCAAGTTCGAAAGGGTTTTGTGAACATGCTTAAAAATGAAATCGCTCCGAAGTTCTGTGGCATGGCGAAAATATTCGAGCAATTTGGCAAATCGTTAGAAGCCAAATCGCTAGTGAATTCTTTGGCACCCTGATATGTGGGCATAAAATTTGATTTTAAACTTATCTTTCAAGTTATACCTCCGTCAGAATATTTTGTGTTGACGTAAGCAATCTTTTCAAGAAATCGGAAATGAAACCGAAGAAAACTCAAATAAAAGAGCTGTTTGCAATTCCGCATCGGCCCATGAGTTCGATTTTGTTAGCTGGGAATTATAATTTGAAAACGACTCGAACATCATTCGAAAAGAACACCGATTTCTATTTTAATCGGAAACGGGAACATCTTAATGAAAACGTTTGGGAATATCAATCATTTTACTTTTAACTCCACTCGGAAATGGGAACAGACCTGATAATGCGTACGGGTTTCTTTCCATATGATTTAGTGGCCGGTCTTTTTCTTGTCATTTCACTAATAAAAAGTCCAAGTTTAGTTCGAAGTCTAATCGTTTATACGCAAATATCTGCAGATTTCTATGACACCCTTGATCGAAACGAATTATCTTTATGCACCATAACGAAGGTTGGTCACACTAATTAATTACGGAATAAAGTGAATGTAAATCTGAGAATATTATCTCTTTCTATGAAAAGTAATTATAAATACACAGAAAAAAAGAACGCGGGAGATTTCCAAGCATATATAGGAATGATTTAATCCCGACCGTACTTATTGTTTATTTTAACGCTATTGACGAAAAAAATCGATTTAAAGATTGTATAAAATATAGAATTTGTTAAAAACACCTTAAATAAAAATAAAAAAACATAAAAAAAATCATTAAAAAAATGTATAATACTACATTCTTACGGGGACTTGATCCACGGCCTCCACGTTTTGTAAGCGAATGTGTAGTCTGCTCTACCACGGCTCTTGTTGCTCTCAGAGCGCCAAATGCCAACAGAATTCCATGCGTACATTCTTAAATATGTTTTCGACAAAACGCCATGCTTAGGTCTAATAGTCGAGTTGGCTAACATGTCGTCGTCCGTGTGATGTTCAGTCTTCGGAGTTCCAAGGCTCAAGTTCCAGTAAGGTAAGTAAACAAACAAATTTTTAAAGGTATCTTAAAATTAATTAAAGTTTACATTCAAGTGGGCTGGTGTGTGTGGTTGGTCGGGTCGGTGTTTCTCCTCCCCATTCCCCCCTCGTCCCTTATAACATTTTTTTAAAAGTCTTTAAAAATTAATCCCGATCGGATTGATTTGTGCCATTCCGGGATCAACCCATTTTTAGTACCCTTTCGGCATGAATTGATCCGGGAAATCCCGGAACGGAATGATTTATAATGAGAATTTAATACTTGGAATTGGATATTTCTAACTTAAAAAGATTTTTGAGAGCGATTTGTAGTTGGTTTTTCTTTGTTTCAACAAAGAATTTCTGGTGCTTAAAATTAGTTATATATTCCACTGGACTCCAAAAAATCTTACTTGATTTGATAATTTTATACTTAATTCAAGTATTTTGGTACTTAAAATTTGCCTTATTTTTCCAAGTGTATTTCTAGTATGCATTGCATATGGGTGTATCACTTGCTATATCAAAAGTAGAAAAAATGAGAGAAAAAAGTAATTATGCCGACTAAGAGCTTCATCAGACATCCCATTATGCGGCCTGCACTCGACACATGCACGGGCGAAACAAAAGCGGAGCGGACCACCTTTGTGTGTGCCCACGGGCCGCCATCGTCATCATAAATGTTTGCATATGAAGTGCAGTGGGTGTGGCATGCACTTGAGTTGAGGCATTGAAAAAAAAAGGAAAAACCTTGCGTCGGGATTAAAAATGCAGCGCATTGAATTTGCACAGCTCCCCCCGAACCGCCGCACATTTTTGCAACAAATAATGATGCACTTGAAAACTGTTTTCGGAGTGTGTGAGCTGCTGCCGCTGCTGCTGCTGCTGCTGCTCCTGCAAAAAAATCATTAAAAGCCTCCAACTCTTACGCCATCTCCTGGCGCTCCTTGCCATTAATATTTCATTTAACGCTGCAATTGTCCCGAGAGCAATATGCCAACAGCTCTTCCTCTCCTTCCTGCCTTGCCCCCTAAATAGCCTTAAAATGTTTAATTCATTTTATGCGATTTCATTCAGCACCAGTTTTAATTATGAGCTGACGACAGCCAGCCGGCAGGAGGAGCAGAAGGTCTGACTTGTGTAATTTGTGCATAAGTTTCATTTACGTTGGGGGCGACATAATCTTCAGTTGCTTACTCTGCCCCACGGCTAATGCCGGCTGCTTGTCTAAGCCCTGGTCTTGGTCGTGGTCCTGACAGTGTCAGCCGCGCTGGGCCCTGATATCTCGCTCGAAAATAAAAATAAAAAAAATTTTTGTCTCAATGGCCTCCATGGGGAGGCTGTGATTATGCACTTGATGATGTGATGTGATGTGCATAGAGCTGAATTTTAATTACAAGTAAATATTTAAACCATTTCAAACTGAAAAGTATGCTGCCAGTACAAGTGGGCGTCTTTGGGTAAGGATTTAAGGAAGAACGAAAGTGCATGGAACATCAGTCAGAAATTAAGTGGAAGTTTAGCTCTAGAGCAGGGATCGGCAATGCGAGCAGAGAAGTTGCCACTGGGAACTGAGAATACTTTACAGAGCAGAGAGATATAAAGCTTGTTGTTTGACTTACAAATTTTGGCGGCGATTACTGGGCTGGTTCGTTCTCTAGGCTACAGCTCAAAATTCTACAAATAAGACCCTATTTTTTCAAACAATTTAAATTTTAATGTTCTACCAAGCTCTTTAAATAAAAATTAAAAAAAAAACTGTACAAAGCCGAATCGTTTTAGTTCACCTTTGTATATTTTCAAGTGTCATTTTCTCTCTTCTCTCCTACACACTCTTCCGAGTCTCATTTGCCATAATGAAATAGAATTCGATCGCATTTCTTGTTTACTGCTTTGATTTGGACACTTTTCTGCACTTTCACCATATCCAAGCAATAAAAGCAAAATGCAATATTAACCGAGAACAGGACACCATGATGTGGCACAACTTGTCATCGTGTCAGTGTTTACAATAAAATATTTACCAGCTTATTTATATCTTGACGGAAAGTATGACTTGACACATGAATTTAGTTTTCACATAAATCCAACTTTATGTTTAATGGCAAACCGATTATATGGTAGAAAATAGAGCTGTATATTAAAAATACCATTATCAGTGCATTTTATGGATAATTAAAAATATAATTACAATTTAAAGTGTGATTTTTTGGTTATTAAAAATATTTGTTGGAATTTCAGTTGCAAGTGCTCATTACATAATTCATACTTGTAATGGTAATAAAATATTATATTAACCAAAAATCGTAAAAACAAAGCTTGTTAAAAATATTATTTTTAAAACCGGTACACACAGAGCATCATACAGGTATTTTGAGTATCGAAATGGCCCTCATCTGAAAAAAATATATAAAGTGGGTATGATCTTGTCCATTTATTTAGGTACGAAAATATTGATATTATTAAGGATAGGCCTGATATAATGTTTTTCTTGCGTTTTGAAAAAAAAATGTTTTTAAAAAATATGAAAATCTTGGATTTTTAAAAGATGGCTTTATATTTGGGTAGCAAAAAACAATGACATCAATTCATCATAAGGAGTTAAAGAGATAAGTATAAATATGTGTTGGCGTGACGTTACAAAAATCAAAGTGAATTTTGACTTGTTTAATAAGTTTTAAAAGTTTATTTTCCAGGTTATCTTATTCAAAAACTAGCTTAATACCCGGCGTTCTCGCGTCCTAAAAATTGTCAGCTTTCATCCAGTGTAAACCGGCTTGACACCTAGTTTCAACAGGGAAACTATCCAACACCCAAATAAATGTTAACCCTGGAGCCAAATGGTAAGGTTCCCAAATCAAATAATTCGCACTTGAAAACAGATTTTTTAAACGAATGAGTCCACCGAGACATTCGTCTCGCTCCTCGATTGCTTCAGTTGCTCTGACATTGGGAGCTAGAGTTCTGAGTCCACGGAGACGTTCTAGAGTGGAAGCTCGTTGACCAATTTGTTTTGATTTTTGTTTTCCCAATATAAACAAACCACATTAAACAGATAAAATTAACAAGATTTTCCCAAGAAACAATTTTTGAACAACATTGAAACTTATACATACATATTTACGGGGCAAGTACGAGTGCTCGCCATAATGTTTGTGTCAAGTAGGTGTCTGTATATGTGTGCACAGTTCTCTGTGTCAGTTTTATAATTCAGCCTAATCTCTGATAGTACGTTTATGATGTTCAGCATCTCCAGAGTAAAGCTGTAAAATGCTTGTGGCATCAAAATCTGGAGAATGGCCGCTCTCAGTGCAATGGGCCGCAAGCGCTGTTTTTGGTGTATTAATGATGCTGCGTTTTTTAATGTCTGACTTGTGTCCAGATAGTCTTGTCTTAAGTTTGGATTTTGTCGTTCCAACATATATTTTCTTACATATATTGGTCCCGCCTCCAGCGCATGGAATATTAAGTTGTGTTTGTCCAACGTTGATATTTTGCTCTTCATGTTACTGAACAATGCGGCCGTGGTGTAAGTTGGCTTGTGAGCAATTGTGATCTGTTCCTTGTCATATAAGTCCGCTTTGGCGAGTCTTTCCGAGTAATGTGGTATGTAAGTGACTGACTTGTATGTTCTGGTCTGTTCAGTATGTGTTTTTTGGTTTCCTTTCCAATGTCTTTGATGATCGTCTTGATAATGCCCTGAGGGAAATCATTCTTTGACAGTAGTTTTTTGATTATCCCTACATTGTCTTTGTGAAAAATTGGATCACTAGTGTCAATTATCCGCTTTGCAAGATTTTTCGCTGTGTTGTATATCATATTTTTAGGGTGTTTTGAGAAGTAGTAAATTATCTGTCCTGAAGCTGTGGGCTTTTGATACCAGTTTACCAGTAGCACTGCGGAGTCAAGAAAAGGTAATTTGTTGTCATCTTCTAGGTGAGTTGAGCGTCTGTAAAGTTAATTGTATGTCATCCTCTCTAACTATCGCAAATAGGTCGTCTACATATTTGGTTAAGAGTCTGGTGGTCTTCTTCCGAAAAATTAAAAAAAAATTTTTTTGCGTTTGTTTGTATTTTTGGCCGGCACTGCTGCCATGGCCAACAACAATATCGCCGGGCCACACGAAGTCGGAATGGCCACATCATATGTCGCAAAGCCGAAGACAATAAATGAAGGCAGAAATGAATTTGAAAGAAAAACTTTCTTTTCAGTCAAACGATAAAAATAGACATCTGGTCTCTGGTCTGCACCTGGATTTAAACACTCATGAGATAAGAGTCTATCCCTCAACGCCATTAACACCTTCGGCGTTAGTCGAAAATATGTGAACCTCATTTGGCTTGATGCTCCGGGGTTAGTCGTAAAAATGTGAAACTCATTTAGATTGATGTTGAGGAATATTTAAATCGAAACTAAGTTGACCTTGGCAACTGTGAAAGGCTTGTTCTATCTTAAGATTTCTTCGTCTGTGCCACGTGCTTCCCTGCCAACAAGCTTTCAAAAAAGTTAGTATGAGGCGCGTCATCTATTATGTGTAGTGTACCAAGCTAGAAAGAGACAGGGCAATGTAAAGGGCAAAATACCCATTTGAGAAATCAGACAGCTTATTTATAATATCGCTCACTTACTTCAATACTGGCATAACTCAAAATAATCCATTTTGAGAAAAACACGTTTAAAGTTCTCAATGGATTTAACGCAGAAAAAATGGTTCTTTTAGCTTCGAGTTAATTAGGTAAAATATTATAAATTTAGAATGCTTATTGATAAAACTTGAAAATTTGATGTTTTACCTGAAAGCCGAAGTATGTTTGGTCAATATCGACTGCGAGACTACTGAGATATGACGTTCTTACATTAACATGAAAATAAACCTGTAAAATGATATTGCGACATATTCTCATATCACACGGAAAGTAGAAGAGATATCAATACGAAAATTTTTACACAAAATAGTACACAACACAGCGAATATTTCTGCATCATTAAGTCAAAAATCGTATTTTTTGAGTTATACCGGTATTGAAGTAAGTGAGCGATATTATACAACATTTTGTTTAGCTTCTCAAATGGACTATAACAGCTATCTGAGTCATTTATTTGAGAACTCATAGAAGATATCAGACAAGTGTATTATAAATTAAGCTTAACTAATGTATGATGTAATGTTGCGGGTTTTCCATTTCACATCAATATCAAGTTCCATGCAATCCTTTAAAAAGGGGCCGACGCGTCGCTATCTAATGTGCATGCAAAAGTGCTCAGCAGCAGCTCAGTTGACACACCTTTATGGCTGTGCTGCTACGCTTTTCAAAATGAACTTCATGTCATGAAATCGTTAATACGAAATTCTCAAAAAAATGTCCAGGACACCCCTGATTAAATAGTTACGAGGCGCAAATGCACCTTAATAAATTTCACAGAGAGAGTTCATGCACCATTTTCGAATACTTTCTACGAGCGTGAAGCCTCCTGCTCTAATGAAATGAAATACTTAGCGTGTATGTAAATGTTTTTCTATCCAAACATGGAGGCGCTGCTGATTATAATTGGGCATATGGCTCTAGTCAAGGTAATCGTGTCACGAAGGAGGGATTTGATATACTCGATCGTGAAGCCAAAGGCAGTGATTCTCTAGAAGGTTTTGTACTCTGTCATTCCATTGCCAGTGGAACTGGTTCTGGCATGGTTCTGGCATGTTCCTATGTCATTTTCCCCAGAAATTGACACAAACTTATAGGCTGCAGGCAATAAGTCCCCAATGAAATAAGTCCCCAAACGATAAAAATGAAATAAGGCCCCAAATTTGGGGTGTTGTTTCAGAGAAAAATCAATACCCCAATTTAAATTATGAAATAAGGCCCCACTGAAATGAAATAAGGCCCCAAAAAATAAATGAAACGAAAAAAAGGCCCCAAATTTGGGGTATTATTTCATATGAAGAATAATACCCTAATTTCAAAAATGAAATAGCACCCCAATTTTTGTAAATATTATTAAATTTGGATTTTTAGTAAGAAATAGTGAAAATTTGATACAAAAAAATCGCGCGAAATTTTCGTCTGCTGCGCTTAGATTGATACATTTTTTTTTATAAATTAAATTAAAGCTTGTATAAAATTTTCTGTTCTTTTACGTAAATTAAACTTCCAGTCTACGCAGAGTCCAACAATTTTTCTGCACTCCATAATTCAAAATCACTAAACTATCAACATACTCTAATTTTAGTTACTTCACCCCATGAGGAGTCAAATACTCCGGCTCGCAGCCGCACGTAGAGAGAGAATACTGCCATAGACAACATACTCTTCCTCATCACTTGAACTATTTTTTTCCCTGTTTTTTATATTTTAAAACGATACTTTTCACACCTGTCCAAAAATTCTGCGCATCAATTACTTAGTCTAAGAACACCTGGAGTTAAGAAAATTAAGCGTTTATTAAAGTTCTTGGATTTTTTCAAATTTTTATCAAAAATAAGAAAATGAAATAAGATCCTAAAAAAAATCATATTAAAAATTGACGTCTTATTTCCTGATAAAAATGAAATAAGGCCCCAAAAAAATTGTTTTGCTGTCTTATTTCATTTCTTCTTTTGGGGACTTATTTCATTTTGAGATTTTATTTAGGAAATAATGCCCCAAAAAAATGAAATAACAAAAATTTGAGAAAAATCGTTTTTTAGCCTTATTTCATTTTTTTGGGGCCTTATTTCGCTTACCAAACTTATAGTGTTCAATAAGTGATGTTGTGGTGCAGACGTTGTGGGGGTCTTGGATAATACGGCTCTCAATCGCATAGCCAAGGTGAGGCTGCATATACAAACCCCATAAAATTATTTATTTATAAAAAAACAACACCTCACAACGATATAGAGACCATAACAAATGTGCGCAAAACTACCGTTTTGGATGTGATGCGACGTCTATTGCAGCACAAAATATCCGCCAATGCGGACAAAAAGAATCGGCATTGTTTCATTTCCATGAATATCATTCAAGGCGAAGTGGTTTCTTCTTATGTGCAGACAGCCCATACGGTGTCCGGTCTAATGATGGCCAACCACACGGGGATCAGTTCGCTCTTCACTCGTGCCATGGCCCAATACGATGAGTTAAGAAAGCGAAATGCTTTCCTCGATCAATTTCGTCGTCAGTCCATGTTCAAAGACGATTTGTCTGAATTGGATTCAGCTCGCGATACAGTAGATAGCGTAGTTCAGGACTATGAGGCAGCCACTCAAATAGATTATCGAAAGTGGAGTCCTCGAGTGCATGTACCAAAAGTTTTGGCAGTTTAAGTAAAATTTCAAATGAAATTTAATTCAAATTGTATATATAATTTTCGTGGCCTAGATGGCTTGGATTTTGTTGTCTTGTCATAACTAAGTTAATACATAAAAATTTTCATTCCTTTTCCAAACCTCGTAGAGGCAACATCAAAATTTATAGTACAATTTTCTCTCCTTATGTAAGTGTCGAGTAAACTAACTAAATGTCTAGTTTTTCCAAACTTTGTTCTTTTCTTTGAAGAATATATAACACTGATGGCATCCACTTGGCTTGTTGGACTTCCTTTCGGATGCTAGTTTCTTATTTTATCAAATTTTTGTCTATAACTTGTAAGTATTTAGTGACTTGGTCACATATTTATATACTATTTTGTAACTTTTTTTTTTTGCAGTGCGCCTTTGGCAATCTTTTCACTGATGGCATCCAATTGAATCACAGGTACCAGGAAACTCGGATCGCTGGATTTGGATGTCTATTTCTTTTAATAACAGAACTGGAACTACTGGAACGACTTATAAAATGAATTTAGTTTGTTTACATTGTGTTTGGGACCGATAATACAATAATTAACAAGCTGAAAACATAAAATCAACATTCTTTTAACAGTATATTATCGGTCTAACCCGCCTGGCTTGATGAAAAATCGTGTTCTATCCTCCAATTGAATAGATAAATGGATTGGACTTAAGTAAGCAATATAAATCGAACCACAAAACAATAGAAGAGATGTCGTCAGATAAGGCAGCAAATGCAGTGGGCAGCACTTTACACTGTTCGGTTGGCGCTACATTTAAAAATAGGCAGTTATCTTGAAAGCAGTTGAAAAATAAGATATGCTATCTTTTAAGGAACTTTAGCTATAGAAGCTTTGTTATCAAATAACAATTCTCAATTCATTTTGAAGCATATTTTCCAAGTGTGAACAATTCATAAAGCTGCAAGCAAAAAAAATATACCCAAGACTGACAGCTGCTAGTAAGATCTTTCATTTTGTCGACCCCATTTTCCGTCATCTCAATTTACTCTAAAATCCATTTGACTTTATCTGACATTCCAATCAAGTAGTCGAAAAATTTGTTACCATCACAAAAAAAAAACACAAAAAAAAAATAGAATAATAAAAAGCAGAAAAACTCTAAAAAAAAACTTTGTAGCAGTCACGTCAAACAACTTTTGCTACAAATTTTTTTTGTTTCATTATTATTTTTTTTTTGGTGTTGATGAGGATGATGATCGTGGGGTGGTGGCACCGCGCTAATGGGCAATGTCCCACCCCTCGTTGATTTCACGTACAAAAATAATTCAATTGTTCGTGCCACAGAGAAAAAGACTCGGAAAATTAAAAATAGTGTGGCAAAAAAAAAACAACAAAAAGTACAAAAAAAATGTGGCGCAACAATATGTGCTGCGTGCGTACTTACTCGTAAATAAAGTACGTTTGGAATTGAGCTCCTGGGTAGCAGGGCTTCCTTTTCTCTGCAGCACATAATTTCCGGGCAGTTTTTTTTATTAAAATTTGTTTCGTTTTTTTTTATATATATACGGAATCACATGCTGACATATTCCTGTTCAACGAAAAAGGACCTTTTTTTATAGAAAAAAAACTGTAATTTTATAGTCAAACTGTAACAGTATTTTTTTTTTTTGTTCCGTTTTTCGGGGTGTAGAAAATAAATGAAATTAAAAAAGCGCACCGTTTATGCTCTATAAATTTTAATGTAAATGGCTTTTCGGTTGCTGTTGTTGGTACATTTCGTTTCGCACACGCTTGTTAGCTTAAAAGCGCATTGTTACTGACAAGCTGTCGGATGCGTTTTGTGTTATAAATTTTGACTTGTTTTTTGGAAAGAGAAGAGATGATAAAAAAAAAACAAAATGTGAATGCTTGAGTAGGTTGTTCTGAATGAGTTTTAGATTTATTAAAGGGGGAGTTTCTATGAAGCTTAATGAACCTTGTAAGCGAAATAGCTGGAAAAGGTACGTCGGAACTGGAATTAGGTCTTTGCCTGTGATGTAACAGAAAATCACATTCCGCGCATCAAGGTAAGCAGTTTGACGTCGGTTTGCTACTTTCTTGTTAGAAGACTAAGATACGACTTTAACTTTCTCAGGTACCGCACTTCTTAGATACGACTACTTTGCGATCCAAATGTTGGACGAAGGCAGACCATCACTTTCCGCGCATTAAGGTAAGCAGGTTGACGTCGGTTTGCTACTTTCTTGTTAGAAGACTAAGATACGACTAATTCGACTTGCGATCCAAATGTTGGACGAAGGCAGACCATCACTTTCCGCGCATCAAGGTAAGCAGGTTGACGTCGGTTTGCTACTTTCTTGTTAGAAGACTAAGATACGACTACTTACTTGCGATCCAAATGTTGGACGAAGGCAGACCATCACTTTCCGCGCATCAAGGTAAGCAGGTTGACGTCGGTTTGCTACTTTCTTGTTAGAAGACTAAGATACGACTACTTACTTGCGATCCAAATGTTGGACGAAGGCAGACCATCACTTTCCGCGCATCAAGGTAAGCAGGTTGACGTCGGTTTGCTACTTTCTTGTTAGAAGACTAAGATACGACTACTTACTTGCGATCCAAATGTTGGACGAAGGCAGACCATCACTTTCCGCGCATCAAGGTAAGCAGGTTGACGTCGGTTTGCTACTTTCTTTCTTGTTAGAAGACTAGAAGCAAATGTTGGACGAAGGCAGACCATCACTTTCCGCGCATCAAGGTAAGCAGGTTGACGTCGGTTTGCTGTTTTCTTGTTAGAAGAGAGAAAGAAAGGAAAGAAAGACTAAGATACGACCAATCACTTACGATCCGAATGTTTGACGAAGGCGGATTATCACTTTCCGCGCATCAAGGTAAGCAGGTTGATGTCGATTTGCTACCGAACCATGGTGCGATCAATACAATGACAGCTATGTTTTGGTAGCAAAAGGTACAAACTTGATTTCAGTTAAACCTCAAAAATTTTAAGTTTTTTAAACATTTAGTTTTACTTTCGTTTTGGTTAAACCTGTCATAAAATATTTCCTCAAAATCAAGTAGAACCCATCTAATAATTATTAGATTATCTACATAAATTCAATTTCCATTTCATTTCTCCCACCATCAGCCCACTCCATTCAGTCACATTTAAACAATTTTTCAGCTGAATTCAGTTAACAACTTCATCAGCATCTATCAAAACTTTCCACTAACTTAAAATCACATTAATCTTTCTAGCTCATCGTCACCATCAACGTTAGAACATCAATCACCAGCCCAAATAGCTGAAGCGGCAACAGGCAGCAAATATGGCCGATACACACTCCCTCTACCCCTCCTGTCTAGATCACTCTTGACTCTTTATTTTTTTTGCAAATTTATTGACATACAAAATGGGTTTTTGACGGGGATGCCAACAAGTCAATAAAGCAAAGTCACAAAACCTCAACTGACAGCGAAAATTGTCAGTTTGAAGTGCTTGAGCAAATTTTACAATAAATAAAAGCTGAAAGAGAAAAAATTAAGCCTATTAACCTTTTTTTTTTGTGTGTAAACTGTGAGGGGTTGTTCCTAGGGGTCTACCCCTGACTGACGCACCCCTCATATACGCACGCACGCACTCTGCTCACTTTGCTGGTGTCAGTGTTGTTGTTGATTCGCGATCGATTGTGCGGTTGTCATTGATTTGGGATATTGATTGTTGATACTCTCATTAGAGATGGAGGGTTGCTTAATAAACCACCGCAATTTGCTGCACTTAATGGCATTGTCTGGGCCCTTGCAGTTCTGTTCCCTGAAGTGCTAGCAATTATTTTAATACTTTAATTTGCCACCTGAGTTCATTGGCGCCTTTACCACTTTTTTTTTTTTGTATATTTTTTTGTGTTGCCTCTTTATGCCCTGTGGCAGACGGTTTTTCCTGTGGCAAATGCTAAATGAGAATGCCGCAGACGTCAAACGAACCAGAAGAAGTTCGTTTCAGTCAGAGAAATTATACAACTAAAAAAAAATGCCATCAAATAAAATGAAAATTGTTCACTTAGAAAAAACATCAACTGCTAACGGTTGATTCTTAAATTTTAGTCCCAAAATGCTTAATAAAATCAATTAATACTTGGCTTTACAGGCCCAAAGGGTCAAGCCGAGCTTCACTCAATCTCTTGGCTTGTGTCCTTGAAATTTTTCCACAAGAGAGTTTAACACCGAATATGACAAGCTTTTTTTATAGCTAGTTACTTTACAGCTGGGGCAATAGCTGGTGAAGGTGACCGTATGTGGAAAAGTTTTTAAAAAAAACTTTTTTTTATAGAACTATTTGACCCGGCACACGTTATTCTGCAATAAAATTGTTTCATGCCTTTTTGCCGTCACGACTTTGCTGCTGGGTGTTCCCACCACTTTCCAACCACTTCCCACCCACTTCCCACCCACTTCCCATCCACTTACCACCCACTTACCACCCACATCCCACCCACTTCCCACCCACTTCCCATCCATTTCCCATTATTAAATCTTCGAATGGACTTTAGAAACAGGTTTGAATCTGGATCCGTACCGTTGAGCATGCCGTTCAATGGTTCTGGTGGCGTCTCAATTTCCGTAGTTGCACTTTTCCTGATGCGCAACACTTCCCGGCGGACTCATTTTTGAATTTGAGCGCATGACAATTGGGACATTCTTTGTCCAAAGCACCAATCAGAACTTTCGGATGAGCGGAATATTCGATATCTGACTCAAACTCGAATGCGAGATGAAGGAACGAAGCAGATGTAAGTGTTTGATGAACTTGTTGGCGTCTACGTGTGTTAACATTTGTCCGGCGCTTGTCTTTGCTCCAATTGTTGTTGTTGACTTCGGAAAGCTAGTGCCACTTGTGATTGAGAAATACCCAGTTGCGACATTCTGGCATGCGCACTTTCATTTATTTCATGTAATTGTTGATCTGTTCTTGCTGCCGTAACATTTCGCAATTGTGTTGCTGCATTCGTTCCACGGCCCAAATAACCACACCTACGTGTTGCTGGCATTGTTTACTGTAACACACACGATCGATGTAAAACGATATTCCGATATTTTAGTAATTTTACAAAATGTTCACAGTAATAAAATACAGAGTGACCTGCTGCGTCGCCAATTCAAAAGAATGTTCTGCAGAGGGACACCCAAATCACCTAGCGTTACGAAATGTAGTTAAAAACCTATGGTACACCATCCAGGTTGAATTTAGTCACATAATTGTCAGGCCTGTTCTCGTTCATGAGTTCAATCCATCGGAATTCGTAAAAGTTTTGACATTGACTGAGAAATGAAAATTTTTAAAGACTTGAACTTTCTAATGTATACTTAAACGGTTAAAAAAACGGTAACCGAAACGATTATTTTGATTTGGCAGATAGCATTCGAACCGAAATAAAAACAAATAACCGTAACCGAAAAAAACTAGATTTTAATGACCGTAGACGTAATTAAAACCAATATTTATTTCGGCTTTAGTCTCTGATTATGAGAGTCGTACAATTCAATCAACAACTTCCACTTAATCAATCTCAAATTTATACTTACTGGATGATGCAAAATAGATTGCACGGAAACACAAGTACAGATTTACCTAAACTTCAACAGCTTTACTTAAAAAGCCGACTTGAAAAACTGAAAGGATAAAAAGGATATAACCACCTTAAACCCATCAGGTTGTGTGCTTAGCTATTAAAGGCGCTCCCGAGCTATTCATCAGCAGTCTTTGCATTACAATATAAAAATATCTTAAACTAACTGAACCCGCCGCGACTTTGTCCGCGTCCAAGATTTTAAGAAATTGTGTTGTTTCCCGGCCTAAAGGATACAACGAAATTTACTATGCGCTTGAAAATTCCGGAATTGTATATGTTAGTCCCTGTCTGAAAACATACCTCCCGCTCCACAACGATAGCGATTTCCGCGACTAGCGAATAATGTGCATTTCAGAGCAGCATCAGCACTCTTCAATTATAATTCAATTGAAACTGGCTTTCCCGTTTTTTCCCCACCCGCTCACCACTCCCACCGCCCTACTCACACATTCTAACACATGTAGCAGCCGTCATCTGTCTCAGAGAGCCATGGCATATTTGTAATACACACATACCTAATTTGTGTGAGTGTGATCCCTCCCATGCTCACCCTCTCTCTCGCGCTCTTAGCAAAACAGCTTAGTCCAAAATAACAGTTCCGTTACTTTTCGTTGGCTGCATATGTATGTATGTACATTTTTTGGCTGCTAGCTTAGGGAAATTCCAAATTCTTTTTTTAATACAGTCGACATATTTTTAAAGCTGTCGATGTGTTTACTATGTGCCAAAAGATTTAGTCTAATTGGATGAGGCTATTCCCTTTTTATACCCTTGAAAAGTGTATTATAATTTGCCCAGAAGTTTGCAACGCATAGAATAAATATCCCCGACGCTGAGTCGATTAAGCTTTGTCCGTCCGTCTGTCCGTCTGTCTGCTGAAACTTTGCACAGAGTCTTCTTTTTACTGCACGCTTCTAATATGTCGGAACCGACCGGATCGGATGACTCCTCTTGTAGCTGCCTAAATTTTTTGATATGTTTTTTTAAGCTATCGGCGATCAAGTTGTCTTTTGTTTTTTTAAAATAAACACCCTATTAATTTGTGAGTCGTTCGCTCTAGACTCTTTCGCGCTCTTAGCAAAACAGCTCAGCCCACACCATTTTCTGAGGGCTACAGCCGTTATGTGCCCTATACAATCTTTTCTGCTGCGTTTTTACCTATTTCGCGGTGAAATTTTCCAAATTTTCTTTCTTAGTGCGCGCCTGCATAACTAAACGAAGGTCTATGCCAAATCTTAGATCTGTAGGATTAGCCGCCGCCTCATCCGCTGATGATATTGTCCATGCTTCTGCGGAATATTCCAGCACTTTAATGATTAGCGACTTGTACAGCGAGAGAGGACGTCTGTGGCTCAGCGGTTAGTGTGCTGGACAACTCGCCGGGTGTGTCACCCTTTTTACTTTTATTTCTGTGTATGTTTCTAGGCTCTCTTTTTTTTTCTTCTTTATTCCAGCTAACGGGGGGTCGTGTGCCCGACCTGTCGTCTGAACATGTAATAGTTAAGGTTTTTTTTTCTTTAGAAAAATAGGTTTTACATATACGGTCACCTTCACCAGCTATTGGCGCCAGCTGTGAAGTAATCTAGCCATGAAAAAGCAAATTCTCAAACTTTGCCGTTCGGATTCGGCGTTAAACTGTAGGTCCCTTTCTCTTGTGCGGAAAATTTAAAGCACACACGCCAAGAGATTGTGAGAAGGCTTGGCTTGGCCCCGTTGGAGGAGCTGTTATAGCCAAATTTACATTTACATTTTACAGCGAGAGAGGGCTCTGCTCTTGAACTCCCTACTGAGCGCGTAGTAGGCTGATGTTGTGGTAGCGGGTTATCCTCGTTCCGAGGAAGACAAAATCCTCTACAACTTTGAAGTTGCATTCTCCCAAAGTAACAGATTGTCCAAGACGCGTAGACTTCCTTTCCGCGGATACTAGATACTTCGTCTTGTCCTCGTTTACCGCTAAGCACATAAGTCTAGACTGCCTCTCAATCTCTAAAAACGCTTTGCTTACCGCCCGTTCGATTTTGCCGATAATGTCAAAATTCTCAACGTCATCATGCAAAGCCGAACGTACTTTGTTGGCATACCAAAGGAAGACAGGGCTTCAAACCTTGACCTTATCGGTGTGTTGAAGGCGGCTTTAGAATCGACAAAAAGATGGTTGGTTTTGATATCTTTCTCATAGAACTTCTCTAGGATTTGTCGTAATGTGAGTATCTGGTCTGTGGTAGATTTACCAGGTCTGAAGCCATACTGATAAGGTTTAATCAGTGTGCTTATAAGCGGCTTTATGCAATGAGAAGCAGACTGATCCCATGGTAGTTGGCCGAAAAGTTGGACCATTTGCCCAATTTTGATCAAAATTTGTCAAACTAATTGCCTGTGTGAAGTTAGCTTAGAACCATGTGCTTCACAACAACATCTGTGCTCCTGGTGCTTAGGCTATAACCAAATATTTACAAATATTTATACTTAGAGTCAAATGTGAACTATTAAGACTTGTTTTTCTCAGTGCATACAATGCTCAGTTTAGTTTAATGCCTCAAGGAATGGCTTTATATGAGATCGAATAGCTCTAACAAACGGTCTGCTGCTTTGCCTATTTCATTACAAAAATTCCACCAATTTTATTTTGGTTTTTTGCCTTTGCCATTTTTACATAGGAAAACCGCAGCAGCAGCAGTAGAGAGAGAGGGAGAGAGTGAGTGAAAAGCTCTACAAAATTCTTTTCTGTTTTTTTTTTTCACCGAAAATATTTTTTCCAGTTAATCAAATTATTTCCACATTCTTCTGCTCGGCCCTTAAGTTCAGTCTATTTAAAAAACTATTATTTTGCACACAAAGTACAATATAAACTCACCGGGGTTTCCTTATTAAATTTCCAACACAGCCAAGTTAGGGGGGTCTTCGCCTTCAAGGGAAATCTTTTCAATTACAATTCGTGCAGATGGTTGCGTTTCCTTGGCGTTGCTTGCTCCTTCATCCTTTTTTGCTTATTTTTTGTGCTCTTTACGCCTGGCAGACAGTGGCAATTTCTTTTCATTTCGTGTGTCTCCTTTTCCTGTTGACAAACCGCTGGGTTTTTTGCCTGGCCCGGAGGCTCCCTCGAGTGGCAGTGGCAACATTTTAAGGATGCTTAAAGTCTGGTCTCTGCTTCAAAAGGAAAACTGCCTGGCTGTAGTTAATTAGTGTGCGTGTGTGTGCGGTGCGCACAGTTCTAATTGCAGGTGGCACAAGATGAGTTGCACTTGCCCCGGGGGGGAAGGGGGCCAACTGCAGATGGTTGTTTGGTACAAGTATTTACGACTTCATAAAACATGCCTAAGCCGCTCGCTCACAGAGCTAAACACTCATTCATAATTCGATTTGGACGACCCACCGGACCACAAATTACGTCATTAGGCAATTGCAACTCTCTTGGCTGGTGGTCGCAGCGGAACCATGGAATGCTACAAATTGGAAAACCATTTCAACGCTAATGAAGATCCACCCATTGCTTGTAGCGCCGGCATAACTGAAGCATATAAAAAGTTTTATGGCTGGCAGAAAGAGCACTGAGAAAAACAACCAATTCATTGCGAAAGAAGTTAGAGATACAAGGAGAGGCTGAAGCGTGGGCTTGGGCTGACCAGTGGAGCAAGTTGCTTGAAAACGAGTGAACAAATGTTCTTTAGTTAGGGATAACTTCAATTTTAATGTGTTCGAACCAGCGAAGGAAACCCAATGGCCCAGCTATTTCATTCTTTCTAAATTATTTAGTTTCTGTGAAATAATGTTAAGATCCCTGGTCACTATTTTCTCTTTCCATTTCAACATCTTCCCAAGTCACTGTACCAACTGGAGCCAACAGCAAGACTCTTTGACATTAAAAAATTTGTTTATCGTTGACAATGATTGAGGAGATTTGGTAATGGAAGCGGCGGCGGCCTCTGTCTCAGTAGGCACTCCTAACCTTTATTTAACACACTTCTTTGCCTCTCCTACCACTTGGCAGACGTTTCTCATTAAGCGTGGCGCTTTAGTGGTTACGCCCCTCTTATCGTTGGCTCACACGCCCCTTCTTTTTTTTTTTTTTTGTGGCCCTGCCTCGCTTCGTTTTGCATGATTTGTGCACTAATTAAATTTTCCATTCTAAAATTTTTGCTAAAGCTGACTTTGTCTTGTTGCTGACAAATTTTCGTTTGAAAAATTACAATTTTTTCATTATTTACAACTGAAATTGTAAAAAATATTCTGACATAATCCGCTTAAATGCATGGTGAACTTTTGTCATAAATTCCAGTGCATTGTTCCATGTCACTAAATCATATCAACAGCAATTTATGCAAACCCACACAGAATGGTCGAAGACCGTGGTTCGGGTCCAGGTTCAGGTCTCACCAGGTCCATTGGCTGCCCAATTAAAATGCAAGAATTGTTAATGCGCGACATTAAAATTCATTATTATTACATACGTTTATTACTATTACGGGCATTCGGTATGCCTCTGTGGCAGTTGCCCGATGCAAATCGAATGCCTGGCGAAAACGATTTGAGGCGTTTAGGCATGTGAGAGGCAAGTGTTGAGTCAGTGGCGCGACTGACAGAAGGGGATTCAAGAGAAGTTTTATATTAATAAATAATTCTTGAATATGAAAATTAATTGAGATTCTATAAATTGACTTCTTAAAATAGGAATTATCTATAATTATTTTACTTTTAAACAATTTGTGGTATATTCACAGAGAGCAATGTGTGTTCTATACATAATCCTAAACTTTCAATGCAAGGCTGCAGTATAAAAATTACATGAATCTTATTGAATCAATGCAAAAGCAATTACTGCACTCTCAATTCATAGCCTCTCTCTTCCAGATCACCCCCGAGGGCGAAGACATTTCGCTATTTACACATATACGAGCCGAACGCATGCAGATGCTGAGAAGAAAAGAGCAAAAAGCCTTTCACTCTATGGCTTGCCCTTGATGGGGTCAGATCTAAGCAAATTCACGGCGTCAGCGAGCTCGTGTTCTGTCGAAAATATGCATTACGCCTGTCGAAAAAGTAACGCAGTACACTCCCTGCTTTTCGCCGGAAAGATTGTAATCGAAAACAAACAGACTGCGAACATTCTGCATTACAATTTTAAAAATAATGTACGCATTCGTAATGGGAATCCGATGACAGTTCGGCTCTGGCATACATCCTTTATTACTAGTAATGCAGGCTGTGGGCACTCCGTTTACAAAGCGGCCATGCTTATGTCAAAGTAATGCAGATTGTATGGGAGTATTTCCTTCATACTGATGGCAAAGTAACGCAGGAATAACCCATTATGTAATGGCAATTTGCGCCGCTGGGTACTTTCTGGCCTCGCTCTCGTTGGCCAACACTGCTCTACAACAGGGCCGGCCACCTATGGCAACCAGGGGCCGAAGTCACTCGTGTGTCACACTGAATTGCAAGTAAAACGGCTGTAGTCGGGAGAGAGCTTCCTTGTTCACCAACACAAACTCACTTTTCTGTTCCTCCATTTGACCGGCACTGCTCTACAATCAACAAACCTCTATCTTACCTCTCTTTATACTAGAGGCGACCAGAAGGAGTGGACAGTAGATCTGGAGAAACATCGATGTCTACGTACATCGATGTTTTCGATGTTTTAGCTGTAAAACATCGATGTTTTATCGATGTTTATTTGAAATTTTAAGAGTCTGGTAATGTAGCTTACTAAAGCACTTTCTTGCTTGAGATTAAATTGAAAATAAATAGAGAAACTTAATAAAAATTATAAGACCAATGTCCTTTCTTTGGCATTAAGGTCGGACAGGGGTCAGTCCAGCTTTACTGAATGTCCTTTCAGAAGTTGTGGATGTTGCCGGAATACATAAATATTGTTAGCCACTTCTTTCAGTAGGCTCAAAGATTGGACAGACTTAAGTTCACTTCCCATTTCTTGTGTGTTTCGCTGCATCTCGCATATTAGTGGGATCATTAGTGAAATAGTGGCATATTTTCTCCCAGAAATTTGCAAAGTGGTACCTTTTCTAAGAGGTAAAGCTAGGTACCGAGACACTCGAAATTTTGCTGAGCCCATCTAATTACATAGCTCAGGAAATCCGCTCGCGAAAATTGTCAGAGCGCATTTCCTGAGCGAGTACCGAGACACTCGAAATTCGCTTCGACAATAAACATGGACCTGCCAACTCGTTTTCTTGAAAACAGCTGATAAATTGTCGAAGGGGTCATGAAATTATGAAACTTGTTTGATAATTGTCAGAGGTACCTACGGAAATTAAGCACGCAATGAAAAAAGTTAAAGCAAAGAAGACTAAAAAAACAAAGCTACAATTATTTGGAGAGCTGCGAGTTGGACAAACATGTGGAGATGATCAAAGTGGGAAAGTCGCAACCATTTTCATGGAATCTGGCCAATAAAATCATTTTGATACGGGCAGCTCCGGCCGCTGCATCACTTGTGACTGAGAATCTTTTCGGTATGCTCCCCCGTTGATGTGGTTGGTATGCCATTCGCCCAATGTGTGCACACCACCTGAGTCCAAACCTCCGTAGCCTCTACAGCCCACGGCCAAACAGACCTGAGCCTTTGCAGTCTTCATAGCACATTATAGAGTGTTTCCTCCGGCTTTATGTGGTAGTTTCCGTTGCTGTAGGTTCTGTTGCAACCTACGGCGAGTATGATCCTCAAGTTCATCCAGCTAGCTGTGGCTATGAGTGTTACCTCTATAGGAGTATGTCTCAGTGGTCCCAGTTCTGCTCACACAGGCCAATACAATAACAAAGGACACTGCTTATACCTTCATCCCCACACAAAATGCATCCATGAAATTGACCATGGCATTGCTTATGACCTTTGAATTTCTCCCAGTGACTTCCTTTATCAATTCTATAAACTCTTTAATTTTATTTGAATTAGCCCGCCAATTTCTTAAATAAACAACAGCTGAATTTTTGCTGTTGTCTTGTCCCACTACATTGTCTGAGCTGGCCCAGAAAATTATCAAACAATTTCCGCTCCGCAAAAATTTCCAGTGTCTCGGTACCTAGCTTTAGGATTTCTGAAATTTCTTTTAAAGTTTCTATTTGGGGACTTTTGAAGTTGCTGAGAGTTTGGAGTAAAATTGTGGATAAATGGTCAGACAGAAGAAAATTCGTGATATTATTAAATATAACCTATTCCACCGGGAGGCGAATTCTTGAATTATGCAATAAAAATTATTTTTAGTTTGGACTGTTTTAGTTATTCACAATTCGCTAACATTTTGAAATCACAGGGAAGTCGAAAGAGGAAGTGCGTGTTTAAATAATGGAAAATTTGCGAGTTTTAATATATCGTATTTTTTTGATTATAGCATGTAAATGGATATTCATACATAATAGGGTTTGGTCCTATCACAATTTTTGGATAGTTGCATTTTGCATATTGACAGAACCGCAAATGGGTCACCTTACCTTTCCTATGGACGCGAAGAAAATTTTATAAGAAAATAACGGGCCATTTATTCTTTATGTAGGGTTGCAATAACATCGATTGTGAAAAAAAATCATCAATGTCTTGTAGCTAAGATTAAAACATCGATGCATCAGTGTCACTATCTATGTTTCTCCAGCTCTAGTGGACAGAAAAATGGGCTTAATGTTTTGGTGAGCACGAAAACCCAGTCGGACTTTGCAGCAATTGTTTTAAAAAGAGATAAGTTCATTTGGTGGTAGCAAATTTCACAATAGTCTCTTCATAATTTTTTTGCACGGAAACAAGTCCATATGTCTCTTGAAAAATGTTGTTTATTTTGTAGTTGAAATTGTATATGTGAAAATTAAATTTATATTGTATGAGAAAAAAATTTATTTTAAAATAAAAATATTGGTGAGAAAAAAATGTTGTTTCATTTTGTAGCTAATTATATTAAAGTTTTTTTTTTTTTTTATTTTAGTAATAAATTTGTTAATTAAAACAGGGTTCTTGTTGAAACACGACAAAGAACAACACCTTCATCATCGCAACGAAATCAGTATCATAAGCAACGAAAGCCAACATTAAAGGCAGACATCAATAATAATAACAGAAGTAGACAAATATTTGTATTTGTATATTAAATATGATGTCAATAAAATTTGAAAAATATACTCAAATCTAGTTAATTTAGTAATGGGGTGACATTTCACACAAAGAGCCTCCAACAGTCAGGGGTTCAGGGTCAGCGAACGTATCATATCTTCCCATCTGCGATGTACAACGTTGGTACATCTGAAATACTGAGTTTGTAAGGAGAAACGCGGAACCCAAAGCCTGCCTCGTGACGAAACCCAAACGGTTAACGGTTACAAAAAGAACCCCTGAGTTTTACGGCGTTGCTTAAGAAAAGGAAGAAGTAGCCATGAAACCTGTACTTCTGGCATGCATTCAAGTCCGACTGGAAGACTACAGCCGACTCACTTGGGTTTTTGGGCTCATCGATTCACACTACCCTGCTTTATACTCATCTCCCGGGACATCTCTGACCACCCTTGCCAGTGAGTAGAGGCTTGCAGGACTGGCAAATAAACTTCACCCAGCATGTCAGAGTCGTATTGGTATATTTTGTTATTTCTTTAAAATGTTCTTGATATATTTTCTTAGTCCATAAGTCTTTTTATAACGTGTTTTTAATTTCGTTGACAGCCTTTTCAATAAATTAATAACTAAACAAATATATTACCAAAACTATGTCTAGTCTCCGCTTAAAATCTTACGACCTTTGGTTTTCAAACAACCAAAGCATCCACTGAATCGAAATGTGGAATATCCTAGCAAAAGTAGGTGATTAGCTATATTCTCTACAAACGCTTGACAGTAAAATATGAAAAACAGCATAGCGACATAGTTCCGCCGACATTTCTCTGCCCTGTAAATTTTGCCGGCGGTCTCATGTCGCCATTTTTTCTGGTAGAGTTATGTAGTCTCAAAACGACATAGCTCTGACATGGATGACCGTTTGATTACGTCACTTTAAAGCAGGGCTGCCCAGAATGAGCTTACGTCCGCGTGAAAACAAATACAAATGCAGAAAATATATCTCAAGCAAGAACAACCACAAGAAATAGAAAGAGAAACCCTATTGATGTGCTCGTAGCCAACAACGAAGACTTCTCTTAGAGAATCGGAGAAGAGAGAACATATTTAAGGTGGTTCTTGTTTTCGATGCTTTGAGTGACGGGCTGGCGCGCCGGCAACAACAAAACCTTGGATCGGAAAGAAAGAGAGGAGAGAACGAATATAAATTTGTTGCTGGTCTATGTAGTCTTACGGAAACCGTGGCCATCCCTTTGGGAAAAACAGCAGCGAATGCGCGGCTTGCGGAATGGGCTTGGGCATCCCTGCTTTAAAGCGACATAATTCCGCCATTTATCACCGCGAGACTATAACATAAACATAACAAACTAACTAATCAAGATGGGTTTGAAATGATGAAACTTTGATAGGACTTTTGTTTGTTATGTCGGGGGAATTATGTCATGACCTCCGCAGCAAAGCATCGATCCAATAATGCCAATTTACTTGGACTATGAAAATATTAAGAACATCTAATTAACTTTACAGGCAAAATAAGCCATTAAAGTAACTATTTTCGTTCTTTTACTGAACTCAAAAATCAAGTTCAAAATTTTAGAGTAATTTATGTTTTAGATATAAAATTTGTTTAAATATTTTCAGTTTAAAATTTAAGGTACATTTACGTCTAAGCCATATAAAGAGTTAGAAATTTTAGATGGAGTCAAGCAGAGTAGGAATCACACACATTATTTTCCTATTTTCCAATCGGTTTAGACTGCTGCGAGCAAATTTTGCCGTTTAACTTACGAATGGCATGTCTGCAAAGAAAATGAGGTATTGGCTAAGAGTATAAAATCTGTAGACAAAAACAGTAACTGGGATTTGCGGCCAATTTTATACTATACCACCCGAGCTCCTCTCCTTCTCTTAGCTCTAGATGGGCTGAGAGACAAGGTTCTGCTTAAACTTTTTTCAGGAAGTAAACAAGACAATACATATAAAGTTATGATTTAGATTTAGTTTCAAGCTAATGTTTAATTGGTTCAAAACTCAGAAATTTATATATGATTTTCTAGAGAATAGTTCCACCCCCTTCTAAGACATTACAATAATCGACGCCCCTGTCACATCACCACCTGAGGCCTTACAACTCACACGCTTTTTATGGTCAACTCCTACCGTCTGTCAAACGCGTCAAAGACCAGCCCCAACCATTGTAATTAATTGACAATAATTTCTGTTATTTCTTGTATCGGTTGTTCCTCCACCCAAGTGGTTCGTACTGCCAGCTCATGTCGTCGTCTACCTTCATTTAGTGTCATTAAAATTGAAAAATGTTTCAACATGTTTTGCCGCATGTTTGTTCGTGCCCACCAAACAGTAACAACAACAACAACAACAACTCGTTATAATTTATGACCGCAAAAATCTAGAGTGCAACTTTTTTTCTGCAATTGTTCTTATTGAGTTGTTCTAGCAGCTGCTTATCGTCAAACCAAACGCGATAGTCTGTGAAAACCCATCGATCAACCCCGCCGCCACTGCTGCTGGCTGACCCTTGGCCTAAGCCGCTGTGGATAGCGCGATAGCCCTGACTAGATAGCGACAGCTGCACACCCCATCCACATACAGTTGGTTGCACAACAAAAGCACATGCCACTGGCCTTAACCCCTTTACCTAGCCCAAAAATTCATTCGCAAAGCATTTTTTAATATGCACGCATCCTTGTTCCTTGTTTGATTTGCTGGCCTGGTCAGAGAATGGCTAGACAGCTGCCCGGATGACTGGCTGGCTACTCCACCTCAACCTCAACCCCCTGTAGTCATCCCATAATTACACACGGCATTTGCTTTTTTTTTTTTTTTTTTTTTTAATTTTGATACCCTGTTCTAAAGAGGCAAGAGAGGAATTTGAGGAAAACTTAAATCTGTCAGAATTTTTAGGTAGAATATAAAATAGGCGTCACTTTCTAATACCTTTTCGATTCCCATCTTAAAGTTAAAATTCTATCCAAGAAAATAGGACTCGACTTAATTTGGATGCTCCTAAAAAAGTCTGGCCACACCATAAATCTTCAGATATTAAAATCTTTCTGTAAATTAAAAACAAATAATTTTAGAATTCTTTAAAAAAATATGTACCTGTTTCATTGTACCTCTCAAATCTTCATGACCTGCCTACATGTACTTCATGTAAAATTTAAAAAATATTTTTTGTGAAATTGTTGTGTGAGCTTTTAATGGGGTTGAAGTCTTGCCAAAGCCTTAAAAAATTTCCGACTAGGCACCACTATTTATCACATTTTAAGGGGAACAATTTTGAACTTGCAAACGTACAGTAAGGACCGATTTCACATCATCTACATAAGCTATCTGTCACAAAAACTGACAAATCACAGTGTAAAATCGATGACTATCTGACACATAGCAGCTATTAAAGGGAAAAAGGTATACTAAACAAGTAGCCTACTCACTCTCTCGCTCTCGACACTTAAATTCAGCGTAACCAGAGAAAAAACGCGCCCCGGCGTATTTCCTACTGAGACGTAAATGAGCCGACGAGCGAACCCCGCCCTGGTTAACACTGTTGTAAGCGAAGCATCTCCGCGGACGAATTTTTGTGTTTTACTTAGTAGCTTAGTAGGCTTTGTATTGAAATATATTACTCTCTCGCTCTCGCTCTCTTTGACACAAATATAAAGAGTTGTGATAGAGCGAGTGAGCCTACCTTGTTTAGTATACCTTGGGTTAAAGTGTAAGCAGAGAAATTGACAATGGCAACTGAGAAAAAAGGCAGAAAATGGACAGAGAGCTTTGCGAGCTAAAAGAGAGCTTTGAAGCAGGGTTTGTCGAGAAGAGCGAGGCCAAAAAGTGCTTCATCGACCGCTGTCCAGCGACTGAAAAGCTGTTTGCTCTTTTGGCACAAGCCTCGGCACAAGTTCGGCTCGCGCCGGCTTAAAGCAGTGCCTGCCAAATAGAGAGGACAGAAAAGTGTGCTTGTGTTGGTGAACAAGAAGAGAGCTCTCTTCAGACAACAGCCACTTTACTTGCAATTCAAGCAGTGTTCCCTAAGAAGAGAGGACGGAAAATGTGACGATCGATCTCTCTCTCTGACACTCAGTGATGCATAACTTCAGCAAGCCGAGTGTGTTCTGTCCCAAGGTCTTTGGCTGGGTAACATTGCCTTAAAGCTCAACACATTGACAACTTTTCTCTGCCTTTATTGCCGATCCCCAGCTACAGGGTAACCACCCGTCGAGCTTGATCCACTATCTAACTTGTATTTTTTTTATCGTATGTTTATTCCTGCATCCCGTAAAAGGACGAACTCGCGCGCTTAAATAAGCAATTACCGTGTAGCGACCAGCAGCATCCTGTCAAAGTCCACTAAAGGGTTGAGCGAGTGCAGGACAAAGCATTTAAAGCAGGGGGTTAAAAAACTCAGCTTTGTGTTGCTGTCGGTTTTGATTTAAATCTTTGCTCCTGACATGTGGCGACCAGACCAAAAAAAAAAAAAAAAGAAGGTCCTCCAACTCTCTTTGTCTGTTGGAAATCAATAAAATGCTCTTTAAAAATTCTTGCCCAGTCAAGTTCAAGTTCAACACTTGATAATTAATTGCCAGTCAACCCGTCTCAACCCACTCAAAGAGTGCGTGCCGTCTCATTAGCGCCGCCATCATCCCCCAATCGCCCCATCTACTTTCTGGGTCGCCAGTCCGGGTCATTGTGCTTTTAATTAGAAAACCGACCCGGAACGTGGTTGGGCGAAAAAAAAACTCATTAAGATTTGTGTATAACCCTTGCAACTTGCTGACCCAGTTATTTTGGCTCCGACCTTTTTGCCCCATTTAGGGCTGGTGGTAATTAAGTAATTAAGCTAAAACAAAAAACACTTTCACCCTTTATTTTGGGATTCCTGACCCACGGCAAGGCAAAATCACTTGGTTAATCACAGGTGCAGGTGGTGGCTTTGTCTGGTCTGCATTTCCTGTCCGGAATGCATTCACTCACTCACACACACAGACAGCTGGTCAATTGAACGGCCAGTTGGCCATTCCCCTCGTCCTTCACATTGACACATTTTTGTTGTTGTTTATGGGTCGCGAATGCTTTCCCACGCATGCAGGCGGTCACAAAAAAGCACTGACCCAACACAATGTCTGGCCGTGATGCAGGGGGACATTTTTGGTTAAATGGGGGAGACGTGATTGTATTTTGTATAGGTATACAGGTTGTGCATGCAGCTATGTCACAAATTTTGGTGCGACGTTCGAATATATAAATTGATCGATTTCATCAATTTTAACCACAAGGACATATTCGCTGATTAGCTCAAGTTCACCGAGAACGTACTTTAAAAATTAAAAATAAAATGATGGTAATAGAAATGTTAAGGACCAAGACTTCAAGCCGGCTGTGTGAATGCAGTACCCTTTGGCCAAAGACCAATATAATCTCTCAAACCCCCCCATATATTGGTTTTGCACTATGCAGCTATTTTTTTTTTTGTGGCGACGAAAATCGCGCTCTCTCCGCTCACACAAAGTTAAGAGCGTAAAATCGTAAAAATAGAATGCACTTGCTTTTGTGAGTAATGCTTGAGAATATACCCTTGCAAAGGGTATTATAATTTTGCCCAGAAGTTTGCAACGCATAGAAATATTCATTTCCGACCCTATAAACTATATATATTCTTGATCAGGGTGACGAGCTGAGTCGATTGAGCTTTGTCCGTCCGTCTGTCCGTCTGTCCGTCTGTCCGTCTGTCTGTCCGTCTGTCCGTCTGTCTGTCTGTTTCTACGCAAACTAGTCTCTCAGTTTTAAAGCTATCGAGCTGAAACTTTGCACAGAGTCTTCTTTTTACTGCACACTGCTAATATGTCGGAACCGGCCGGATCGGATGACTATATCTTATAGCTGCCATAGGAACTATCGGTCGAAAAGTGGGTTTTTGTGAGAAAAACTTTTTTTGTTTTTAAAGCTATCGTCTCCCACTTCAGCGATTATTAATATTATACGCTTTTACACAGATTTGGAAGTTTTTCTCAAAATCGGATGACTATATCTTATAGCTGCCATAGGAACTATCGGTCGAAAAGTGGGTTTTTATGAGAAAATTTTTTTTGTTTTTAATGTTAACGTGTCTCACTTCAGCGTTTATTAATATTATACGCTTTTACATAGATTTGGAAGTTTTTCTCAAAATCGGATGACTATATCTTATAGCTGCCATAGGAACTATCGGTCGAAAAGTGGGTTTTTATGAGAAAATTTTTTTTGTTTTTAATGTTAACGTGTCTCACTTCAGCGATTATTAATATTATACGCTTTTACACAGATTTGGAAGTTTTTCTCAAAATCGGATGACTATATCTTATAGCTGCCATAGGAACTATCGGTCGAAAAGTGGGTTTTTATGAGAAAATTTTTTTGTTTTTAATGTTAACGTGTCTCACTTCAGCGATTATTAATATTATACGCTTTTACACAGATTTGGAAGTTTTTCTCAAAATCGGATGACTATATCTTATAGCTGCCATAGGAACTATCGGTCGAAAAGTGGGTTTTTATGAGAAAATTTTTTTGTTTTTAATGTTAACGTGTCTCACTTCAGCGATTATTAATATTATACGCTTTTACACAGATTTGGAAGTTTTTCTCAAAATCGGATGACTATATCTTATAGCTGCCATAGGAACTATCGGTCGAAAAGTGGGTTTTTATGAGAAAATTTTTTTGTTTTTAATGTTAACGTGTCTCACTTCAGCGATTATTAATATTATACGCTTTTACACAGATTTGGAAGTTTTTCTCAAAATCGGATGACTATATCTTATAGCTGCCATAGGAACTATCGGTCGAAAAGTGGGTTTTTATGAGAAAATTTTTTTGTTTTTAATGTTAACGTGTCTCACTTCAGCGATTATTAATATTATACGCTTTTACACAGATTTGGAAGTTTTTCTCAAAATCGGATGACTATATCTTATAGCTGCCATAGGAACTATCGGTCGAAAAGTGGGTTTTTATGAGAAAATTTTTTTGTTTTTAATGTTAACGTGTCTCACTTCAGCGATTATTAATATTATACGCTTTTACACAGATTTGGAAGTTTTTCTCAAAATCGGATGACTATATCTTATAGCTGCCATAGGAACTATCGGTCGAAAAGTGGGTTTTTATGAGAAAAATTTTTTTGTTTTTAATGTTAACGTGTCTCACTTCAGCGATTATTAATATTATACGCTTTTACACAGATTTGGAAGTTTTTCTCAAAATCGGATGACTATATCTTATAGCTGCCATAGGAACTATCGGTCGAAAAGTGGGTTTTTATGAGAAAATTTTTTGGTTTTTAATGTTAACGTGTCTCACTTCAGCGATTATTAATATTATACGCTTTTACACAGATTTGGAAGTTTTTCTCAAAATCGGATGACTATATCTTATAGCTGCCATAGGAACTATCGGTCGAAAAGTGGGTTTTTATGAGAAAATTTTTTTGTTTTTAATGTTAACGTGTCTCACTTCAGCGATTATTAATATTATACGCTTTTACACAGATTTGGAAGTTTTTCTCAAAATCGGATGACTATATCTTATAGCTGCCATAGGAACTATCGGTCGAAAAGTGGGTTTTTGTGAGAAAAATTTTTTTTGTTGTTAATGTTAACGTGTCTCACTTCAGCAATTATTAATATTATGCGCTTTTACAAAGATTTGGAAGTTTTGGTCAAAATCGGATGACTATATTCTTTAGCTGTCATAGGAACTATCGGTCGAAAAGTGGGTTTTATTTAGAAAAATAATTTGTTTTAATGCTGGCGTTCTTAAACTCTGATGTATTAAAACATTTGTTGAGCAGTCCATACAATTTTCCTACAGAAGCGGTAACATGATCACTCCAAAGTTAAAGTTTGGTTAAAAGTAAATCCTAGGTATTAAGCTCTTGCTCGTCTCTACATACTTTATTGGTAGATTGTTAATTTTCAATGATGGCAAACCTACGGTGCTGACAACCGTTCGCTCCTTATAACTATGCATTTGGACTTAGCCACTTGGATTTAGGCCAAGGCCATTCTTATTTGCCCAGTCATTAACTTTACATAGATCTATATTACATATTTGTACACATTCATTAAACTTCGACATGGGACGGGAAACATACAGTTGAACATCATCAGCATACATATGAACTTCACAATTAGACAAGACTGACGGCAAGTCATTGACATAAACAGAGAATAATAAGGGCCCGAGAATCGAACCCTGGGGCACACCACGTTTAAGGGACAAAAACGATGAGGAAGCCGTACTTGTAGCTACCAGTTGTTTTCGATTACTTAAATAGGATTTTAGAAGGTCTACAGCGGTGCTTGAGAACATATACATTCGGTTTAGTTTAGTGCATAATACGTCGTGGTTAACTGTGTCGAATGCTTTACTGTAATCAAGTAGAGTTAATAATGTTATATTTCCATTGTCAATTTGTTTTCGAATGTCTTTCGTTATTTTCAAAATTGCTGTGATGCAACTTCTGTTTTTTCTAAAACCTGACTGATTGTTATTAAAAAGATTATTTGAAGTCAAGAATTCATTAATTTGTTTTGCCATCAGATGCTCAAGTATTTTAGATAAGTACGGAAGTATAGATATTGGCCTGTACTCATTAGTAGATTTGGGCAATGGAACAACCTTGGCTAATTTCCAAGAGTTCGGAAATTTTGAGGTGGTTAAGGCGGTATTAAAAATATAGGTTAAGTACGTCAAAATTTTTGGGAGAATTATTTTTACAAACTTTGGGTTAATGTCATCCAGTCCAGTAGCATTCGACTTAATTAAAAGGATAGATTCCAAGACATCACACTGACTAACGCAAGAAAAGCTAAAATGATTATCACATTCTTTATAGGGAAAACTGTTAAGGTACATATTACACGTAATTTCAGGTACTGGTGAGTGTACAAACTTTCTGTTTAGTTCGTCAGGGTCAACATCAATTTTTGTGGAGGACATAGGCTTACCAACTCCCAAATTCTTAAAATAGTTCCATGTTTGTCTATTGGAGGTTGCATGATGAAGTTTGCTGTGGTAATACTGACGTTTGGAGGAAGTTATTAATTTTTGCACCGTCTTTCTTAGATTTTTATATCGCATTCGAAGGTTTTCTGTTTTGAAGCGATTCCATTTACAAAAGGCATCATCGCGAAGATTTATGTGTTTCTTTATATTATTATTGAACCACGGTTTGTCAGTATGCCTACATAATTTGCGCTTGAGCGGAACTGTGCGATCATAAAGGAACTTAATGTTATTCTGTAAAAAGTCAAGCTGGGAGTCAATTGTAGGAAGATTATAAATAAAATTCCAATTGCACGAGGTAAAGTCATCATTTAATTTCTCATAGTCAATATTCTTAAAATCCCTATATTCTATCACATGGTCACTATAGTCAAGTTTTATATTGTAGGTCAGGAAAATCAGGTCATGTTTGGAGAATACTGGCATAGCAATTTGGTCATACAGTAGAATTTTATCTGAATTGTTTACGAAAAATACGTCTAATAGTGTATCGCAGGTACTAGTAAAATGTGTCGCAGCTGATGCATTTACAAGTTTTAGTCCAATAGATTCCATATTGTCTTGAAGATGTCTTTCACGAAGAATGTCACTATTTAGGTCTCCAGTAAGAATAATTTCAGAATAAGTCAAGGAGATTGTAGAGACCAAGTCTCTTGATTCGCCAGTTGACTGATTTGGGCATACAAAACTTGCTTCCTTGCCAAAAGTATGCAATTGCACTTAAATCCTTCATAAGCTCGTCCATCACTTCATCAACAGCACCTACCATCGATGCATTCTATTTCATGCACAATCAGTGCTTGTTGTACCCTTTGTCTTGACATTTTTATTTTGGTTTCCATTCACATATTAAGTTTTGACGGCGAAAATCACAGCCTGTCAAAAACAGTTGGCTTACGACCAAAATTACTAGATTAATTTACCGGGGGTCGCTCACTAGCTCACGTGTGTGAAATTTACCAATTACTTTTTTACGAGAGCTGGTGAATAGTCTATATGTTTTCTTATATTTTCATAGGGAATCAATTAAACAGTTCTGAGGGCACAAAGGTTTAAAAAAGAATGCATAAGAAACCTTAAGAAACTATTTGATTGCAATTAGCAGAAAACACATTAAGAAAATGATGAAAAAATCGTCACAAAGGGTTCACGTCTTTTGATAAAAAACGGCACTATTTGTTGACTGCAAATAAGTTGTCTAAGAATTCTCTTATTTAGTGAGTTTAGCGCATTCACAACTATAAACTGATGCATTAAACACCATTAAGAGCTTGTTGCCTATACAGTTCTGTTTCATCAATCTCCCGGTTTAATCTTCAGTAGGATTTTCTGTCCTCTCCATTTGGCCTGCCCTGCACTAGATACAAAAGAGAGAATCCACAAGTCCAAGCGAAACTATCGAAATTGGAACAGTCGGAAATAAGAGAGGCTGACTTTTAAGTTTCACTCTTCGTTTTCGTTTGCAATGCCAAATTCTGGACACATTAAAAAAAAATCCTTATAAATCAATTAAAGACTAGAACGTAAATTAAATTTCACTAACAATTTTCAAATTGATCACAGAATTGAGGATAATTCACTTTCTGTACATCTAGCACCTGAAAGAGTGCATAATTTTGCAATTATTTTTCATTCCACCGTCAAACAAGCATTATTTTGATTATTTGTAATAAAATAGTTAACAATTTTCTGTCAACATTAAAAGGGTGACATAGTATTTAACCTGCTTCACCACAGGTGGATAGAGAAGGCAGGTTCAAGAGCGTATTGTGAAAACAATAGAATATTATACGAATTAATATACCGAGAACATTAAGTAAATGGCACAAGATATTAAAATAGGCATCATCATGCAGTGCGAAATTTGTCCTACACATGCTGAGGACAAGAAGTTGATGCGACCGCGTAACTCTTGTTTGCACAACAAAATGGATCAGGCTGAGAAGGTAACACGAATCAATTTAGCATTTGATCAGCTTAGGTACAAATATGACGCATTTCTTTTCAAAACGAAAAACTTTTTCGTTCTGCTGTTGCGAGATCATAAATAAGTTCCTCTTTCGAAAAGTTGCCGTGGAATTAGAATTGAGAACATGGCTCTTTGTTTGAGTTAATGGTATCTCTTTTAAAATATCAAAAATTGTTTATGTTTTAATCCGGAAACGCGTACGAATGAAGCGTACGAATGAAATTGGCTATCCAGCCCCAAAGGGCCAAGCCAAGCTTCTCTCAATCTCTTGGCGTGTGTGCTTATAATTTTTCGCACAAGAGAAAAGGACCTACAGTTTAACGCCGAATCCGAACGGCAAAGTTTGAGAAGCTTTTTCATGGCTAGTTACTTCACAGCTGTCGCCAATAGCTGGTGAAGATGGCCTTTTTATTTGTTGGTCCGAGGCAGGATTAAACCCACGCCTCCCGCACAGCAGGCCAGCACACTAACCGGTGGGCCACACCCGCCCATATCAAATATAGATTTATAATCATTTTAAATAAACAAAATATTTTGGATAAAAGTCAAACACTTATTTTTGCGCGAATTTTTGTTTGACCCCCTTTAAGATGCTTTGCACAGCTGCATTGATGACTTTACGACGTGTTCTTATGCAGTTTTATTTTTTAACTAATTTTTCGGCAACTCTACCTTCCTTCCTTTTATTTAACAGTAGCACAATTTCGCTCTATGTGTCGTTGCTCTGGACAATTCTAGCACTATTTAATGTAAATATTGGCATTTATGGTGGCCTTTGTAAAGAAAAGCACATGCCAAATCAGCACCTTATGGTACAATTTTTCCATATGAATTGTTGACACAGACTCGTCAACAGTCCTGCCTTTCTCCTTAGTGTAAAATTGTGGGACGGGTTAAGTAGTTCCATGGTCCATCACAATCCATTCGACGGCATCATGTCACAACCAATCACACAGCTGTTTCTGCCATTTCGTGAATTCGACTTGCACATGAAAGTTGACTATGAATTCACCGTCCAAATTAAAACAAGTAAGAAAGTCGGTCAAGCCCGACTATTACTACGTTAATGTTATGATCATTTCGTAAAATCATTTCATGAAATGGGTCCGATAGTGCGTGCATAAACACCATCCCAGCGGACCAAACGCTCGAATTGCGATGCTTAACCCGACAAAACTCTCGCAAACGGATCAGGAAAAGATAGAAATATGATTCTTATGTCGTTCAGTTTGTGGCAGTAAAAGTCTCGTTTACGAAAGTCGCAAGAAATAGGGTTAGCGAGTGTATTGCGATACTTTTGTAATATTTCTAGCAAGTCGAATACTTTTAGTACTATTTTTAACAGACTTTTTGATTTAAAATATTACTTTGAAAGTACCTGCTACGAAATTTTATCGTACATATCGTAAAAGATATCGCATAAGACTTGCAAGAAATAGCGTTTTGCGAGAGTTTTACTTGTTACATTCCCATATTGTTTCCCACAAAAAATTGCGTTTTTTATTAATTTATTTTAATCTTCTTCTTTGGCAGTTTTTATAATTACTTTGACATTTTAAAAATGATAGAGATAACTAACTTATTTGGCCATAAGAAACTATAACTCAAATTTCTGCAGTCTCGCCAATCTCTCCCGCGCATATTGAACAAAGTTTTGCCGCTTTTGCTTGAATGCTGCAGACAATATAAATATCAATTTTATTTTAATAAGTAAATTTATAACGGTAACACTTACTCCGCATAGCTTATGTGACTTAAAGCCGTCTAGCACAATTATTTGTTCACTTAAGAGATTTAGACTCTCGCGCACGCGTCTGAAACCTTTGGCAAGACAAAGGAAAACAAGTGAGAAAGTCGGTCAAGCCCGACTATATTTATACTCTGTACCTAGAGTAGGAGCTAAATGCAGTGCTGCTGCTGCGCTCATCTCTAAGTTTCTCTCCCCCTCTCTCTCTCTCTCTCTCTCTCTAAGATTGTGCGTTGGTTGTGAGCGGGTGGGAGGGGATGGCGGGGGGTAATTCACTTTTTTGATCATAACTTGAGAACCACTCGTCCGATCTTTATTATTTCTTCGGCAAATAGATAGATTTTTCTAATGACTAACTATCTCTAGAAGGTACAAATTATCTATCTACAAAACTGTGGGAGATATGACGTTTTTTCCGAATTGCGGGGGCGGAAGGGGGCGTGGCAAAAATTAAAAATCAATCTTGATCTGCCTGTAAGTATAAGAAGCATTTGTCCCATACATGTCAAACCTCTATCTCTTACCATCTCTGAGATCTGTTTGTTCATAAGGACGGACAGACGGACAGACGGACATGGCTATATCGACTCGGCTGTTGATGCTGATCAAGAATATATATATACTTTATAGGGTCGGAAATGATTCCTTCTCCCTGTTACATACTTTTGCACAAACTTAATACACTCTATGTACCTTCGGTACAGGATACAAAAATAACTTCGGCTCGTATGCGAGTGCTTTGCGATAAATAACTATTCCTTCCGTTCTTTGCTGAGTTGCGAGCTCGTTTGTAAGCATTTTGCGATAGTCTCGCAAAGTGCTCGTTTGTTGGTCCGCTGGAATTTCATGAATTCATAAAATTCCGAGGCGCAGACAGCTTACGGTTAAGTTGGTGTTTCCAGATCTTTTGTTTTCTCATATGTGCGCTGGTCATTTTGTGAATTTACAAGAGCTTCAAAATCAGGAACAAATTTGATTTTGCAAATTAAAGGAATTGTAAAATTCATCAGTTCGTCTCATTTGACAATTCAATTTCTCCACCAAGAAAGCCCTGAATCAGAGGCACCACGAACTCAGAGCGAGAACATGGTCGTCGGAAGGGCGAACGGTTAAATCTTCCCTAGCTATAATGACATTTTTTAGGTGAAGAGCCACCAGATCGCACTTGTCGGGTCATCGTCTGTCTTATGCAAGCGGAATGAGTGCTTCACTTGTGCATGAGAAATAATGTCTTGCCAAATTTTTTATAATCTAGCAAGCCATGAAAATAAATTTTGAAATTTCTTGTTTTCTTCAATCGTAGTAGGCCATGACCCAGCACCATTTGCATTAAGCCTAAAAACACACACTAATCATTTCAGTTGCTGTTCATCTGCCTTCGGGTGAACAGCCAACTGGAAATAATTATTATTTTAATTATTAACATTTTGGTTAATACTATTTTCTTTTTAATGTTTTTTTACTTTTAATACTGGTTCCTAAAGAAGAACTTTTCGCGAAATTTGTATTTTTATGTAGTTACAATAACGCTCATTCGCCATACACCCAAGTGCTTAATTTTTTATACCCGTTACTCGTTGTTTTTCTTATTATTTGAATATGGTGGAATAGTTAGTTATGCCAATGGCCAACTTTTTCTCTTGCCAGAGCTTTGACTTATTGAGTCGTTTTCTTCTTTTTCATTTTGTAATTAAAATTGTCAGCAATTCCAATTTATATATGCCCATATGGCTACCGATATTATCAATAAGCAAATTAGTTAATTTTTATCCAAAAATATCATAGTAAAATTAAATATGAGTGTATTAGTTTTTTTCCCTGAGTGTACATAGAATTACTGTGGGATACCTTGTCTATTTGTCGTCTTGCCCATATTTTTTATAGTTGTAAGAAATGCAAACGTAGACTCGTCAGCGTTCTTTGCATGCTTGAATGTTTAGGTCACGGGCATTTGGCGATAGCCTTATTTATGTGACATGGATCAGGCAAATGAGAATGTGGCTTGGTCTGTTTTTTTCTGTTCTTAATATTGATGGTTATATGTTATGTTTTGGTTGCTGTAGACAAATAAGTACAATGTTACTATTGCAAATGGAATAATTGTATTTACAAACAATTTTATGTTAAAGGCCTATAGTCAGATGAGATACCTTTTTAGTTTGGTACAATATGACAAAGAAAAAACTCTAAATTGATTTAATATTGTTCCATTTTTGAGAACATGATTTGAGTTAATTTTGTTCCTTTTTCAAAAATATTTTAAACTCAACTGGGAAAAACTTGGACCAGGTGTGGCCGGATTCTTCACATTTGGGTGGAATATGGAACGGGGACTTTTTCGATTGGAAGTGAAGGGAGGCAAGACTCCTGGATATGCGCGCTGCTGCTTCTTCCTCCACCCATATATTTTATAAGAATCAGAAACATCGCTTCAACGACGCGCAAATTTGCTCGGGCTTGACAGGAATTTGAACCCGGTAACTTTTGCACTTAAAGTATGGAATGACGCGGCAGAGCATTCAGCCGTTGTACAGTGTACAGACGTCTACACTCAAAAAAAAGGAAAAGCCAAGAATTAAGGTTAAGCAGTTCCTAAAATAAAAATCGCCTCAAAATCAAATTTCAAGGTAACTCAAAATATGTAAAAATATGCAAAATATGCAAAAAATATGCAAAGTATATTAAAATATTTTATTTTTTAATTTAAATAGGTAAAAAAAGAATAGATAAACAAAAAGTATAACAGAAATATTATTATATTGTTTTTTTTTTCTTATAAGATTTAATGGTCCAACACCGCAAAATTCGGCAAAATTTCATAAAATAATTTTAGGTAGGTGATTATTTGACATTTAATAGACTGGCAATAGTAAAACGCGTAAATACTGTAAAAGACAAATGGTCGAAAAAATCGAAATATCAAAAATTAACATTTGAGTTTCATAAGTATCAAAAAGACGCGTGGCCAAGAAAATCAACGGACCGAAAATAATCGTGAAGATTGAATAGATAGAATTGAAGACGCGAAATAAGAGGGTGTAGACTAAAAAACCGCGAAATTTGTCAAATTTTTTATTTGAGTACGTATGAAAGCGCAGGCGTTAATAAATAAGAGGCATAGATTGAATAATCAAAAAATTGGCCAATTTTCCGTATGACTATGATTATTGGTGAAGTTTTGATGGATGGCAATGTAGACGCGTAAATAGGAGAGCGTTGATGGAACGGCTCACAGAATCTCGAAATTTGCAAATTCTTCATATGATTAAAGATGATTTTGAAGACTTGGAGAGACGGCTCAAGTAAACGAGAATATACCGGAAGTGTGAAAAGCCAGTAAAACAAAAATTGTTATTTGAGCTTGGTTTTTTGCAAAATTTTATGATTTTCGAATTATTAAGATTTGATGGCGATTGTAGACGCGTAAATGGTTGGATCCAACGGTCCGAAAGTCGCGAAATTTCACAATTTTTTCTAATGTGGACGGGTAAATTGACGGGTCAAGATCAAGATCGGTCCAAAATCCGGATATATACAAATTGTATGATTTGTTTAGACTATCACGAAGATGTGGTTGGCAATTAAAGACGGGTAAATAAGAAACTATATTCTTTATGCATTGGTCCTCATTATGTATATCGCGGTTCAGTAGTGTCATAATCATGACTATGTTATTATATTTGTGGTATTGGAAAGCAGTTTTTGAGTAATTAGCGGTCTTATTACCATGGAGAACCCTTAGCTTCGAGATTATAAAGTCGACAGTCACGGCAAATATGTTAAAATAACTCGCGAAAATAACTTCCGGAACCCTGAGCTACGCATGCCGGTTACTTCTATGGAAAAAATGCTATTTCAAAACAGTTTTATGTGCAAATCTTTTAGCCGTTTTTAAATCAAAAGTATTTTTATCACCATTTTTTTTTTATTTAATATATTTTGAATGGTTTTATATATTTTTTTTTTTTATAATATTTTTTTTTTTTTAATTGTTTTATTGTATTAAATATATATTATTTTATTTTTTTTTATGTATTGGGTTTTGATTAGAATATTTGTGATTATTAATTTTTATCTTCTGTTTTCTTTTTTAATGGAGATATATTTTAATTTATATATAGTTTTTTTTATTTTATAATAGTTTTTAGTTTATAAATAAATGTTAAAATTAATGAAGGGTTATATATTATTTTTTTTTTTTGTATTTTTTTTTTTTTAGGGATTTTTTTTTTTTACCCTTGCAAAGGGTATTATAATTTAGCCCAGAAGTTTGCAACGCATAGAAATATTCATTTCCGACCCTATAAACTATATATATTCTTGATCAGACGACGAGCTGAGTCGATTGAGCTTTGTCCGTCCGTCTGTCTGTCCGTCTGTCTGTTTCTACGCGAACTAGTCTCTCAGTTTTAAAGCTATCGAGCTGAAATTTTGCGCGTTCATTCTTTTTTGCTGCACACTGCTAATATGTCGGAACCGACCGGACGGATAACTGTATCTTATAGCTGCCATAGGAACTATCGGCTTAAAAGTGGGTCTTTGTGAGAAAAACTTTTTTGTTTTTTTAATGTTAACGGCTTCCACTTTAGCAATTATGTTATACTATACGCTTTCATAGATTAGGGTGTTTGTCGAAAATCCGATGACTATATCTTATAGCTGCCATGGGAACTATCAGTCGAAAAATGGGGTTTTAATGAGAAAAATTTTTTGTTTTAATGTTAACGTGTCTCACATCAGCGATTATCAATATTAAACGCTTTCATACAGATTTGGAAGTATTGGTCAAAATCGGATGACTATATCTTATAGCTGTCATAGGAACTATCGGTCGAAAAGTGGTTTGATGATAAAACGTATGTTTTTTATGTAGTGATTGTGTGTGTGAGTTCCCCGAATACCCAAGTACACAAATTTTCAAATTTTTTAATCCCTCTATTACATCCTCTACCATTTTATGTAAAATCACGCGCTGAATCCGAATATGGAGCTTAAAAAATTTCTGTATAAAAAATTGAGATAATCCCAATTTACCGTTTTTCGCATTTTGGAAAAAGGACCTCTCCTTAATTTCAATTATCTCAATTATGAAATAACTTATGAACAAGTTTTGTACACCAAATTAAAGCTAATAAAATTATCTTTCAATCGTTCATACATCATTTCAATGTCAAATTTGTGGAGTAGCTGTAATTAGAAAGATAACGAGAATTTTGTCATTCTTTTTATCGAAAATTTGAAAAAAAAACCGCAAATAACACCGTTATTTTCACCAAGAAAAAAATTTTCAAAAATTTCTTTTTTTTTGGATGATGTAACCTAATGTATACTAAAAAGTATTCATACATCGCAATCTGTTAGAAATTGTAGAAGTGTTTAGCATTTATCTAAAAAAATGAGCCATTTCAGTTTTTTAACATTTTAAAAAATGTCTATGGTCCGTTTTGCTCCCCGTGTGTTTCGTGTTAAAAACGGTAAATTGGGGATTATCTCGAAATCTGTTCTACTGAGAAATTTTTAAGCTCCATATTTGGATTCAGCGCGTGATTTTACATAAGGAGTTACATCCAATAGGATGAAAAATGGTGTAACTAAACTTGTGTTGTTAATATCAATGCGCTTACAGATTTGGAAGTTTTGGTCAAAATCGGATGACTATATCTTGCATAGCTACAGAAACTAGGGTCGAAGTGGATTTTATTTGTAAAATTTTTTTTTATGCTGGCTTTCTTAAACTATGATGTAATAAAACATTTTCAAAGGTAAGGAAACTTTCGCCAAAAAACAAAATTAGCTTGGTCTTCTCGTTTCCCTTTTTTCAAGCCACCCTTAAATATGGATAAGATGTTTTTGGCCTTTGTTTTAGGTCATGAGACCATCTTGTTCTAATTGGTAACGAAGGGGAAATTATTTTCTGAACGGGTTTTCTCTCTTTTGTTTGGGTTGCATATATTTTTCATACCATGTAAATATGTTGAAACTATTTTGCAAAACTCCGAGCAATCGAAAAGGTAATTCGCAAAAACCACGTTATTTTCGGGACAGTTCAATAAAAGTGGAATGATCATTGTTCCATCAGGGATATTTCTTGACATCTTTTTTTATAGCAAAGATTCCTCAAAAAACCTCAAAATTAAATACTTCAAAGAAATACTTTCGGCAGAGAAAACATGTCTTTAGGCACGTGCCACGTGTTGCCTGTCCAAAAAGCAGATGTTTGTTAGACGTGGCCACAACTTCCAGTTTCGTCTGGCTGCTTAAGATGTTTAAAACTTGATTTACGACCTTAATGTCCCATTCAAAGGCTACTTTTGTCTTCAACTTGAGGGACCAGGACATAAATTAGATCAACTTGATGATAGCTAACCAAAAAAAAAAAAAAAAAAAGCTGCACAACAAATTTGTAGTTTGCCATGTTTAACAGTAAGACCTGGCGGCTAATGGGTGAGCGCGTGCTCTTGAAAGCAGGGACAGAGTTGATAAGCCCACCCACATACATACATACATACACGTATATGTGACATTGAAGATGGGTTGGAGGTCCCGCAGGTTTTGCAGGCAAAGCCAACTAATTGAATGTGCTAAACTGCATACAAAAAAAATATCGCGTTATATGGCGCATTAAGCGCTCATTTCAACATTTCAACATTCTTCTTTGCGGGCTTTGGCATTGCCAGAGCTACTTCATCTATTGCTCGGGGGGTCCCCAAGAAGAGCGCCTAACGACGAGGGTTCATGGAGCTGCTGCGGAAATCTGAAGCAAAAAGTGCGGGGTGGCTGAGCAATGATGATGATGATGATGATTTCTCCATTGCCCATTGCCTGTGTATTGGTAATTACCTTTGTGTGTGTGAGAGTGTTTGTGTGACGTCTGCTCGCTGTCCAAGCCCTGGGGTGGATTCTGCTTGCCGTTTTTTTCTTCATAGATTTTTTTAGCATTTTTTTTTGTGCCAACCTTCTTCTTGCTCGCTCGCTCACTCACCCTGCCCACATTTTTTTTCTTCCTTTTTTTGCTTTTTGTTGCGTCGGAAACCGCCATTTTTTATGCGCGCTAACTACGCCGCCCTCTCACCAGCCACACAGCTCTCTCTCTTCCTTTCTCTTTCTCGCTGCCGTTTCCTACAACCTCATCCCCTTTTTGAGGGCAGAACTCGCACCCTCACACTATAAATTTTTGCATTAGAAAAAAATGTGGGCTGTCCTGTGGTTGTGTCATAAAAAAAAGAATCCCTTTTTTGCGCCGTTATTTAACACTGTTTTTAAGCATATTACATTTTATTTTTAACAGTTTTATTTTACATATTTCATCATATTTTGATTAACACACTGATGAGGTGGGAACACTTTTAAAAACACACGTGGGTGCAAAATTTTTAAATTCTTGAGGTGTTGGCCAAATCAAAAAGCTACACGGAGGAAAAAAACCCTGTTCAGAAAATAAAAAGAAAATTTTCCCAATAATATTGAGAACAAATGTTCTAAATGTGCCCACTCATTGAATCAATACCAAACGGTAATGAAAACAGGATACTCCCGATCAGTAAAAAGATTGAGTTGATCCAATTTTGTTTATCCTACAAACATTTAATTTCTTACATTATGAAATATTAAATCCCAAAAGCAGCATAATTTTTAAGCATATTCGAGTTTAATTTGAACTCATATAAAATATTGAGTTGATCCCCCGAGCTTAAGTCAACTCAGCATTAGTATTATTGTATATCTTATATTCCTACTTGAAATTACTTATATTCTTTTTGAAATTTATTGTTACCATGAAGTAACCTTTGTTTTAATATTTCTATGAGACCACGAAACGGTCACACTTTAATAAATGTATTCAATTGAAGACGACCAACAAGAAGCTCGCTTGCTAGAAATTATTTAGTCCAATTAAAAGTCCGCGATTTACGTTGCAAGTGCCAAGCTGCACATCTACCAAAACATTTTTGGCGCCCACGGGTGGACATCAAATTTGGAATCAGATCACATCAAATGTTCTGAGTCACCCATTCAAATTGGAGAATGCGTGGACACAAAGACCTTAGGATTGATTTGGAATCCAATGTCAGACATGCTCAAATATTCTATTCAAGACTTGACGCAAATTACATCTCCTACCAAGCGAAATATATTGGCGTTTACTGCCAAACTATACGACCCGCTCGGATTGATTTGCCCCATAGTCACAAAAGCCAAAATACTAATCCAAGATACATCACCTCGACTGGGACGAGCCAATCCCAACAGGTCTTCATAAGGATTGGGAAGAAGTACTTCAATGTTTTTCGAATTTGGACTCCACCTCAATTCCGAGGCACGTTGGGACTACAAAAGCAACGATTTGCGAGGTCCATGGGTTTGAGGACGCATCCACCAGGGCTTACGGATGTTGCCTTTACCTTCGCGTGGCTCACGAAAGCACAGTAGTTGTTCACTTATTGACCGCAAAATCAAGAGTGGCCCCATTAAAAACAAAATCTGTGCCACGCTTAGAGCTCTGCGCAGCTCATCTTCCAGCACACCTGTGGGACTCAGTCCGCTCTATTATATATTTTCCTGTGAGCCGAGTGACAATGGATACAAACTCATCCTTCAAATCTTACAACTTTAGCGGCGAATCGGATTGCTGAAATTCAGGAACTAACCGAAGCCTCAACCTGGAGACACGTTCCATCAAAAGAAAATCCAGCTGATCTGATTTCACGTGGCTGCACAATCAACGAACTCAACAAGTCGCTTTGGATTGGTGGCCCCGAATTTGTAAAGCTTGACCCGTCATTTTGGCCCAGCAATGCACATTTGAAATTGACATCCGAGCAGTTTAACTCAGAAAAACGCAAATCCGCAGCGGTCCTCATCGTGGCCGATGTCGGGACAAATCGAATCTTAGACCTTATTGATAACACATCGTCGTATCTTCAGATATTGTCCGAATAGTGTCTTACATTTGTAGGGTTCTTAAATGGCCACAAATCACCCAAGGTGAATTCTGTTCAGCAACAGCAGAAGAGTTGGACGCAGCTTTTCTAACAGTTGTATCTATAATCCAACACACTGAATTCCACGAGGAGTTTATCAAGTTGTCACTTCTGTAATCGTCGTTGCAAAATTTAAATCCGTTTATCGATAAACAACAACTGGAAAGTCGAGAGCTATCTGTTATACGTGTAGGAGGTCGTCTACTACAAGCACCACTAGCGTACAACGCAAAGTTCCCATTAATAATGCCTAAAAAATGTAGATTTGTCGAATTGTATGTGGAGCCCCGACAAATTGTCACGCAGGACCGTTGGTTCTGGTAGGACTTCTGCGCCAAAGAATATGGCTCATCAATGCTCGCCAAACATGCAATCGGGTTGTGCGACAGTGTGTGCATTGTTTCCGCTACAAACCTCGTTTGCTTTCTCAAATCATGGGAAACTTGCCGTCTGATAGACTTGGTGGAAATCACCTGCCATTTAGTGTCTCAAGTTTCTGTTAAAACCCGCGGCAACCAATCAAAAAGTGTTGTCAGTAAGCACGTCGTGATCTAACTTCTAATACTTTTATAATGTGTGGAAACCGTTATCATAGAAGAGGAAGCCGTTTTGAACTCCAAGCCACAACGCGCCTCCTCGAGCCCGAACGCTCGGCGAAGCCATCACTCTACGACGTTAAGCCAGGAGCAGACGGCAAAGGTTCGGGTGGTGAGATACAGGTGAAAACCAAAACCAGAGTTCATACGACCTATACATCGAGTTGCACCACTACCAATTTCCTGAAGCCACAGGCATTCAACGCGGCCGATGTTAAGTCAACTCAACATTAGTATTATTGTATATCTTATATTCCTACTTGAAATATCTTATATTCTTTTTGAAATTTATTGTTACAATGAAGTAACCTCGATTGTTATTACCTCTAAGCATGACGCTTGTTTTGATATTTCTATGAGACCAAGAAACGGTCACACTTTATAATAAAAGCATTCAATTGAAGACGACCAACAAGAAGCTCGCTTGCTTGAAATTATTTAGTAGCAATTAATAGTCCGCGATTTACGTTGCAAGTGCCTAGCTGCACATCAACCTAATCACCCGGAAAGATAACTCTTCTTCCCCTTTTTTCTGCATATTCAAGGACCACACCAGTTTTGGTTTATTTAAGGCTTCTGATTCGTGCCCACAATCAATGCGAACGCCATCTCACGACCATGTTATCTCGAAAGGGATTGAAGTTAGCACAATGATACAAGTTCTAAAGGATTGGCCCAATCCTTGATCAACCAAGATAGAATTTTCAAGCTGATGCCCGGCTTACTCTAAGATTAAAAAAATTCCAACTTTTTTTTCTGTGTAGACTCTTCAAAGGTTATTCTTTGGATGATCTATAAGTGTCACGAATGGGCCCGCAGAGGGCGAACAAGTTTTGCTATTCCTCTGATACAAGCCAAAGGAGCAATCAGCTATTCAGTCGCTGGCCAGCGGTCGATGAGATAGGTCAGTGCTGTTTTTTTGTTTCGCATCATACACTTTCTCTGTAGAGACAAATCAGCCCCCTGTAGACGATCGGTGATCATCCCAAAAAAGCCTAAAGCTCCTAAATAAATTTTTGAATCTGTTCTGTAAAACCAATTCTTTGAAGCTTGATAAACAGAGGGGCCTGTTGACTCAAAATAGGTCCAGCGCACAACTTTCTTTCAAACTCTAGCTATCGAACCACACATTTAATTCTTATTATGATTTATTTACAGGCATCCACTTATTCAGGGAACTTCATAAGCTTACATGAGAACGAGATTTCCGAAGATTCCTGAACTCATTCTAACTGAAGCCACCAAATCCAAATAAAACAATAATTTTACGATTTCTTTAAGTCTTTTTCCTAAGATTGTTCGAGAAATAGAAAAATCTCTTCACTTGTCGAAGAATAAGATCGTTAAAAACCGTATAAGTAATGCTTTATAGCAGGGGTGCCCATGCCCATTCCGCAAGCCACGCATTTGTTATTGTTCCCTTGTCCCTTATCTCTCTCAAACTGTAACACAACAACAAAGTTGCTTGCACACAAACAAAAAATCGGTTTTTTCTTTTATTTCGTATGGTTGCTCTTGCTTGAAATATATTTTGTGCATTTGTATTGGTTTTGACGCGGCAGTAAACTCATTCTGGGCAACCCTGCTTTATAGAACTGATCCAAAAATCCATTCACGAGGCATTTTAGAAGAGCGGAGTGGTAAATGGAGACCGAGACGAACGAAGGAAGCTGTATTAAAATGAACGGAAAACCCATATCGACATTGTAAATAGTAAACAGTGTGTATATAGAAAACCTAAATAATGTGTAAATGTAAAGAACAGCCGTTTTCAGATTAATTAAAATTTTGGTTGTGGTGTAGTGTGACCATAGTTTGCAAACTAAATTATAGACGACCGATCAGCCATGATGTCAACATAACATGAAAAGTTTTTTTAAATAAAAAACAACACAAGTAAAAAAAAAATAGTTTTTAAGAAAATTAAATTTTTTCGATATTATTTCGATTTTTTTAAGAGATCAAAAATGGGAGTTTTAAGAACAGGTTTTCTCATTTGTAGAAAACCGTTCTAGAAAAATTTTCCCATTTAAATATTTGTTAATTTCAAAAAATGTGTTTTTGTTTGAAGGAAGGCACTTATTTTTAAAAGCCTGCTTAATTGGCATTTTTGATTCAAAGCTCTTTTAGAGTAGCGCCATCTGTGTTACAGTTTTTACGGCGCCATCTATGTTTCAATATGATCGATAACGATTTTTACCTCGTCACTGCAATCGGGAACTATTGGTTCTTGTCACGGATGCCCGATAGTCACTGCCATATTCGATACCCTTACCTATCGACTTTTTTACCATCTCTATAAAATTTACTCCCACCTAGTTTTAGTGAAAACAAATCAAATTATTTTAATTTGCAGCGTTTAAAACGCTTCGTTTTCGCTTTAGGAAGGACCCCGCTCCTTCCCCCTCCCCCCGCCTGCAGCAACGCACTGGATCCACCGCAACGTCCACATCCACACAGTCTCCCATCTCGTCTGGAATGCACAGCAACGTAAACAAAGGAGGTTACGTGCCTCCTGCATTTGGCGCTGGCTCCGGATTTTATCCACCAAATGCTCCTCCAGAGGAAGGCTCGGGTTATCCACCATCAGGACCACAATGCTCCCTATGCACCCTCGCCGCATCATCAGACACCGGGACAACCAAGTTATGTGAGTCAGAGGGTTTTTTTTGGGTTTGACTACGACAAAGGAGAAATATTTTGCATTTTGTGGGTGTGTACTCGACACA